>PVJI01027679.1:0-17384 GCA_004026765.1 Micronycteris hirsuta
TTTTTTTTTTTTTTCCTTTTTTGCTGTGGGGTATATATAACAATGTATTGTGCCTGGGAAACACTATTGCCTCCCTTCCTGTCTCTGCAGTTCCAGAAACACCATGAATAAAGTCTTACACTAGCTTCCATAATACTTGTTCCTTTTTCAGATTACTTGTCAGAACTTTCTAAAGGGTTCCTGGTTCAAAGATTAAAGCCAGGTGAAAATACATTTTCCAAGTGGGTTACAAGGATGCTGAGATACTGGGCCTGGAGCTAGTCAAGCCTTCGTTCTTACCATTAGCAGCTGAACAATTCGCCAGTGTGGATATAAATATTTCCATTTTCCTGGTAGGCCCAGAAGTGACAAAGGAGAAGAAACACCGCCGTGGGGGACGTGCGGGGCATGGAAAAGACGGGAAGAATGAAAGTGTTCTGGTGGTTGCACCCTGTTGCTTTCCAGCTGCTGCTACCTCTCACTGGAGTTACCTGTCGGGGCTCTCTCTGGAGTTTCTTCCTCTGGAGCTGGCCCAGGGAGCTGCAGCTGCTGTTCTTTCTGCTCCTGTTCTTCCAAGAGCTTCTCTCTTTGCTGGAGGTTTTCAATAAATCCAGCTGCTGCCGGTGGGCAGATTCCTGGGTCGGTCTGTGTTGTAATTCTTTCAGCAATTGAGCCAGTGGCAGGAAAAGCCAAAGGAAAGGAGGAAGGCACAGTCTTTCTTCTCAGCACAAGGCAGGGAACTAGGGGTTGGGGGACCTCCTTCAGGGCTGGGGGACCTCCTTCAGGGCTGGGGACAGAACTGTGTGGAGTATTCCTCAGTTCAACCAGCAGCGAGAGGGCCAGGATGTAGGCCAGCCTGGCGTTTACTGTGAGCCCCAAGGCAACAGTGAGGGGGAGAAGGAAATGAAATCAGTACACAGCAATCACAGCCAGACAAGTGATAAAGTGATAATGCCACTATCCAGCGATACCGAGCCAGATAATTTGGTCTTTTAATACCAAAATTTGGTGATAATGTGTATGTTGCTTACCTTATTAACCAGAGTCTCATCGATCTCAAACTGTGTCTGCATTGTCACTGAGCACTTACCATGAGTTAGCAGGGAAGGGTTAACCTGGTGATGGGGGGGGGGGGGCGGGCCCAAGCTTCGTGGTGAGTGGGGAAGGGAGGGTCTACTCTTGCCTCTGCTTTGACTTCCAAACTAGCTTTGGGGAAGCCAGATTCCAGGTGGTTAAAGAAGGAAAACAGTAATAATTTAGTTCTGTTCTGAAATGTTTCTAATCGGCATTGTAAGTGCCATATGGTCAACCCTTAGTTATAGTACTAGTGATAACAATGAAGATGCAGGTCTTTGTTTCGCATTGTTTCATGATAATGTTGATGCGCTGCCTTAGGTACTTAACTGTTGTTTACATCCATTAACCTGTAGTAAAGTGGGTTTTGTTACTCATCATGTAGCTTAGAGTCGCAGAACCTGTCAATGATGAGGACTTACTGTACTTGTGTAGTGACCTTACAGTTTACATAATTATACACCATAATCACCTGGTGCACAATGACGGAGAAATTAGGATCCAAAAGGAACAAATCAAATTTCACATTTTAAATATGCCCAGCTTTCCCAGACTGTCATTTAAACTCAGCCATCCTCTCTCAACCGAGGGTCTCTGCTTCTTTCATGCTCAGAGGACTGGCGCAGTTATTAAGAGCTGAGATTTGGAAACACTATTATTTTGGTGCTGGCCTCTACTAAGCAGCAGGAACTTCTGAAATGAAAACTCAGCGAGGGTCATCAGGAGAGGACCTGGGACGGTCTGCTTGGGGCATCAGGCTGACAGCGGGCTGCACGCCACAGGCAGAGGGTGGTGTCAGTGGAAAGCGGGCTCAGAAGGCGAAAGGACTGTGTTCAAGGCAGAGACCCAGGGCCCAAGGTGCCTTCAGGGTGAAAAGATCGTCAGAGAGAGAGACACACACGCACATGAATAATCTTAAATAATCTGAAATATAAAGTAACATGTCACCATCTTAGCCTAATATGAATAAGAACAAAAGCTTTTTGGCCACTGCCCTTGGCCTCTGGGCTGGAAAGGAGGGTGAAGGGAAGCCCAGGTCTGGGCCGTCTGCTCACTTCACACTGTGGCAGTCCACCGGTGACCGCTACGGCCAGGGCCCACCGCTACAGCCAGCACCCACCGCTTCTAGTCACCGGTTCAGCTCTGCAGGGCGTGCTCAGAGACAGGGAGGAAGAGCTTCTGGGCCCAGATACCTGGCTCTCCTCCTGCGCACACATCCTCAGGTTGTCGGCCTGGGCCCTGGCCAGGACCTGCCTCGGAGCCACTAACTCTGACAAAATAAAACTGCTTCTTGCGCTGCCATTAGCTTGATGTTCAAACACTCTTTTTCATGTTGTGTAGCTTCCTGTGAACATCCCTAACAAATATGATAGGAAAGAAGTGTCCTTTCCATATTTTCAGCTTCACGCACTGTTTCTAAACCACCTCACCACCCACTGTTCTTCAGAAGTGGTGGTGCCGGGCGCCTGCTGGTCACTGCCCCCGCCATTCCCCTCGAGAGCAGTGTGACAGAGCAAAGGCCTCCAGAAACAGGAAGTAAAAGTTTCCAAACCACTACTAATATGTGCTTTGGTTTCAGTTTACCTTAGAGTGGATTTTTCATGTATTATATTGTTACCTCATTTTCCTCAAATAAGCATGTTTGAAACTCAAAGATTTGAAGCATTTTGAGGAAGCTGTCCAAAGCCCTTGGTAGTCTCTCCTCCACATTTTCCCGTTCCTCTCGGTAAACTCTCTGATCTGTTTTCCCAAAATTTGCTTCTGGCTTTTTCCCATTTCTCTCGAGCCTCTGCCCTTTCCCTGGAAGAATGTTCTCCTGTCAGATCCTTTAAGATGACCAGAGCTGCTGCAGCCAAGCCCCCACCCCAATCCAGCCCCCAGGGCCAGGCCTCCCACCCCAATGCTCAGCCGGCTTCCCGGAAGCGAGCCTGCTGCGCAGCCAGCCTCCAGCGTCCCAGGCTCCACGCTTGGCTCACCAGGGCGGCCAGACTGCTGTTCTCCAGCTCCAAGTCCTGCAGCTGCCCCTGCTAAGAAGGCTCACTTTCAGAAAAGGCTGCCCTAACACTTTTCTTGGAAGGGCATGAACCCTAACCTCAGAAACATGCCTTCCAGAAGAGGACACCATTGTGCAGTGAGCCCCAGTGCCCTTTTTTTTTTTTTAAAATATTTTATTTATTTATTTTTAGAGAGCGGGGAAGGGAGAGAGAAAGAGAGGGAGAGAAACATCAATGTGTGGTTGCCTTTTCACGTGGTCCCCACTGGGGACCTGGCCCGCAACCTAGGCATGTGCCCTGACTGGGAACTGAACCGGCGACCCTTTGGTTTGCAGCCCACGCTCAATCCACTGAGCCACACCAGCCAGGGCCCCAGGGCCCTTTTAAGAGGTCTGATGCAGTGCTGTCTCAGGCAGACTGGAGGAATGCAAACAGAGCGAGCGGTGGGGTCAGCGGCTGGGAGGAAGCGCTGCTATCCCTGGCTGAACGAAATCACATACTTCGGCTGCATTTTCTTTGACTCCTTCAGCGGGTCTGGCAGAGTCCCATATTCTCTTTAGGTCCTTCACATGCTCAGTCCATTCTGTTCTCACTTCACTGATGAGCTCACACACTTTCTGGATCAAATTAAGCTGATTCTCATTCAGCTTCTCCTGCAAAATCGCAGACTCAAGTTCAGGAAGGACAGCTGAGGAAGAGTCATTTTGCCTTCTAAAATGCAACTTTTCGAAATGATTTCACATGAAAAAAATCATCCCTCCAGCCCTGGCTGGTGTTGCTCAGTGGGTTGAGCGCTGGCCTGTGAACCAAAAGGTCACAGTTTCGATTCCCAGTCAGGACACATGCCTCAGTTGCAAGCCAGGTCCCAGTGTGGGGCTCATGAGAAGCAACCACACACTGATGTTTCTCTCCCTCTTTTTCTCCCTCCTTTCCCCTCTGTCATAAATAAATAAATAAATAAATAAATAAATAAATAAATAAGATCTTAAAAAAAAATCATCCTCCCAGACAATGATCTCATCACGTGTTATCTGATGTCTCGCTAGCAGCCCCTCGAGTGTTGACTTCAGTGCAGGGCTTCATCATGTGAGGGCTGGCCTAAGCTGTCAGACGCCAAGGCAGGCTGAGTAGTAGATTAGTGGGGGGTCACAGGCGGAAAACGGACCCCTCCTCCTCAAATGGCTACTTAGACATTTAACCTGAGGGATTTTTGCTACCCGGGTGACTCAGCAGAATCTGACCTGATAAAACACTGCAGATGACCACTAACAGGGAAGTCCATTAAAAAGAGATAAAGCAGAGGAAGGAATCAGGCTGACTGGCTTCCCCGTGAGGCCCCCCCCACAGGAATCTCATTAGGAAACAGCCTGTTCTGAGTGGCCTACAGCTAATGGCTCATGGTGAAATGACTTGATCATTGATAAGTGCTACTGGAGACCCAGTGTTTCGGGGTAAGGGGTGAGAGTGGGGTGGCCTCTCACCTTTGAACTACTTCCCTGGAGAGGAAGGCAGGAGGAGAGGGCCCTGCTGGGAGCCACAGTAGGGAGCCTAGCCGCTGGCCCCAGCAAAAGCTTTGCCACTCTCTGGGACCCTGGGGTAGAGCACGGATACCCTACTTGGGTGGGGGGAGGGGACTTGAAGGACTAGTTTAGCCTGGGAGAAGTACAGAATCCACTTTTTGTCTAGGAATCTGGCAGAGGCTAAAAAGAACTTAAGACAATTTCAGCAATTTCATACCCAAAACATGGCTGGACAGGGGTGTCCAACCCATGGCTCATGGGCCCAGGATGGCTATGAATGCGGCCCAACACAAAATCGTAAGTTTACTTAAAACCTTTTTTTGGCTTATCAGTTTTCATTAGTGCTTGTGTGTTTAACGTGTGGCCCAAGGCAACTCTTCTTCCAGTGTGGCCCAGAGACGCCAACTGGACATCCCTGACGCAGATTCCAGCCTTCACTGCTCACCCCCGCCCTGCAGCAGCAGGCCCAGTGCACTTTGGTTTTGGTCCTTTAATATTTGTAAGCACTTGTCCCCTGTGGGCTCTCCACAAGCAGGAAGAAATCTCCTATCCTGCCTGGAATGAACAGGCCAGGGGAGAACATCAGTTAAAGCGCCTTTCAATATAATGACCCCAGGGACAGCCCAGGAATCCATGGCCTGGGGACGTGCAAGGTCAGGAAGGCGGAGTGGGCTGGAGGGCGGTGCGTTGGAACTGAAATTCATACTTGTGGGACAGCTGGCCCAGGCTCTGCGATGGCCCGTTTTGGGCTGGGGGCCTCCATCTACAGCTGCTCGGACACCCTGAGTGACAGGCTTCCACAGCACAGCGGTCACATGGGCTCCCCACACTGCTCTTCCAGGTGGGCCTCTGCTGACAGGCCAGCAGCTCTGAAGCTGGATTTTAGGGAAAGGCTGGGGGGCATTTTGAGGGTTGGAAACATCGCTGAAAGCTGATCCAAATTCTGAGTCTGCCTAGTGAGCTTTCAGAGGTGACTGTTGCTCCCTACTCTGGGGTCTGGCCTGGCCCAGGGCACTGTGGTCTCCTGTCTGGATGGTCACACTCAGTAGACACTGGAGAAGATGCCCCCTTCCTTCCCTCACCTGGCAGTAGAGTGAGGAAAATAGCAAATTTCTAAATTACCTAAAATTCAGTGTCTGTCATGGTAAAGTAATGACAGCCCACTGCTGACTCATGCTCTGCAGAGGCAGCTTAGCACTGGAGAGTTCTCGTGACACCAAAGCCCGTTCTGTCACTGATCCTGCTGCGCGTGGCTGCCACGTAGTTGCTCCCACTCCCCACGGGCCTGCCCTGGTGTCCAACACAGGTCACTTACTTTCACGTGTAAACATGCCATAAACAGAGTTTCGACTAAGCCTTCGTATTCTTCTTGCACTTCTTTTCTGGTTTGCTTTTTGAGATTCAGATTGCCCTCTTCCAAGTCCTCAAGATGGGCTCTCAGAACAATGATTACAATGATCACATGATGGCTGAGCCCTGCAACCTAGCAGCAGAAATAATTATTTTTTAATGGAAGATAGTTCAGGAATTCCACACTGCCACTACGATTTGCACTTCTGCTTTGAACCTAAAGGAGAAGGTGAATATCCCATTAGGCAAGTGTGGGAAGACTCTAGATTAGTTTGAGGGCCCCACCGCAGTGCCAGACACATATTAGGTGTTCAGTAAATGCTTGCTGAATGAATGGCCCTAGAAGAGACACTAATTAAGTGCTTCTCATTTGGAGAAAATACTTGATCTTGGCCTCCATTTCCAAATTGGCCTTCCCTTGACATTTCAGCAAACTACCTCTTCTCCTTTGAATTAATTGTACTTTACCTTCAAAAGAAAACAAACAACCCCTTCTCCCCAAAACCAAAAATAACAACAAAAGGAAAAAAATAAATCAATAAAAATAACAAAAAACTCAAACAAAACACAACAGAAAAAGCCCTCATGGCTTAAAAAGTGAAAGCACAGTCCCCGGGGGGTTCTGCAGCAGACCTTCCTGGTGCAGCTCTTGCAGGCCACTCCTGGATGGGGCACAGGAAAACAACACGGGGCAGTCCCATGTCTGCTGCTGAGACTGTGGATTTGAGATCCAGGGAAGAGAAACTTCTCAGGGATAACTGACCTACCTGACCAGCATGGTCTTCACGTGGACTCTGACCTCTTTGTAAAATATCCAGTTCCTGAAGAGAAGAGAGCAGTGCACAACTCAGCTCAAACATTTATTCGTCCAATCAGGGCTCAGTTCAGGGCAACACACTCTGGGCACTCCCTATTTGTGTCAATGCAGCTTCATTTAGGTCCCAGGACTCTGCTCGGAGCCAGGACTGCGCTCTAGGATGTCCAGTCCAGCCTCAAAGACAGCATCCTCCTCTAGGCACCCACACCGAAGTGGTGGACTCAGCTCTGGGGCTAAGCCAAACCGTGGGCAAAGCTAAGACTCATTACTTGATATTTGAATGCTTCATTTGCTCAGAATTTTGCACTTTTCTTAGGTAGACACTAAAATTACACGGAACCTCTGATGCAATCCATTTCAAAAAGTGTGCATGCAATCTAGGACAGAAGGAGTGACTCTTGGATTCCCACCAGTGGGGTCTCATTTTAAGGAAGTCTCATCCGCGAGACCCCCAATGTGCATCCTGAAGGCAGAGTTTCCTCAGGGACCCTGGCTTCTCTGCTAGACCAGGAACAGCTCGAGGTACCTTATGTTTGTCAAGGACGAGAAGGTCAGCTATGCCTTTTCCCCTGGAGCCAGCTCCTTTGTCACTTGCTCTTGTTTCCCACTAGGCACCTCCAAAGCACTCAACTCACTCTTTGTTGGGCCATCACCTTTGTGGCTGAGAATACCGGCCCAAGAAAATGAGCCACTGAGCGTGCCACCCGCCCTCCGTTCTTACGTGAGAACACCTCTTCCCACCCTCTGTTTTACTTTCCTCTTCAGAGTGGCTCCCTGGTCACGGCTTCCCCATTACAGTTCTGGTCTCTGGGAACACATCTGCTCCTTCTGACAGAGCTTCCACCTCATGTGCTCCAGCGTGTGCTTGTAACACATGGAGTAGCTCTCGAAGTTGCTGCACTCTCTTGCCATGACATCACAGCCCAGGGAAAGGAGGCAGGCCTCCAGATGCTCTTTCCTGAAAGTAATCTGAAGAGGGAGGGGCATCATTCACAGCAGCTCCAGCAGGGCAGCCTCATGCGCCAGGGCTCATGGCCCAGGTTGCCTTGGCTCATGGGCCCCCTTCCATTTCTCCCCCACAGAAAAACGTCAGCTGGAGCTTTGCAAGCCTCTCTTTCAGGCCTGCCCTTAACATGTGCAGGACCAGGGACGAGAGTGCACATGGAGGTCCACATACCATATCTAAATGTTCTAACTATTTAAAGGTTATAAATCAAATGGACAACTAGTAAAATGAAAAGGCTGAATTCTCCTACTTTGGAAAAAGACCTTCAAAAATGACTTGGAAGGCCAGGTTTGAGTTTACCATTCTTAGATTACTCTGAGTTCTATGCTAAAATGTGGTGACTTGGGGAGAGATACCCACCCCCAGTTTACAGTGTGACCCGCGGCTCTACCCCACTCTGGCCTCACATCATCCCACGCAGGGCCCTTGCACGCACGGAAGCAGACCGCAGGCCAGCTGTCCACACCCCGCCGCAGCTGCCCTGGACTGCCCCTCAGACCCAGGTGTACACACTGGCGGTGGGGTCCATGCTCCCTCCGGGGAGGGTGATCTGGAGAAGAAGCCCTGGACTTGGGGAATGCCAGGGCCCCAGGCACTGGAGTGTGGTCTGGAAGGAAGTCCCAGGGTCCGGGGTGCCTGACTACCGGGCTGTGTGGTTTCTCACTCTGTGGGGAAGAGGGGAGGCTGGAGGAGAGCCGGATGGCCCTCTGGAGTACGGGGCACATGGCAGGGGTCCCTGTTTCTCTGGCTGAACGGTCATCTTCTTCACTCTCTAAGCAGTCCCATTCCCTCCCTTTCTCCAAGAGATTTGGC
Organism: Micronycteris hirsuta; assembly: GCA_004026765.1. NCBI lineage: Eukaryota > Metazoa > Chordata > Mammalia > Chiroptera > Phyllostomidae > Micronycteris > Micronycteris hirsuta. Next base: position 8,554 of record PVJI01027679.1, read on the forward strand.
CCCCTTTTGAAGAGGTGGCCACTGAGGAACAGAGGAAATGTCCACGCCTCCAAGGCAGGCTTAGATTTTGTCTCTGGCGAGAAATGGGAGGAGTCAGTATGTGGAAGGTTGGATCCTGAGTGTCTGTGAGTGTTTATGTGTGTCTCTGTGCATCTATATCAGTGTGTGTGTGCATTTGTGGGTGTGGCCGAGTGTGCGTCAGTGTCTCTCCGTGTCTGTCTCTATCTGTATAAGTGTCTGTATATGCCTCTATGTGTCTGGGTGCATCCCTCTAGGTGTATCAGTGAGAGTGTGTTTGTGTGTATCTGAGGGTCTTATCAGGCCCACTGGATTTTGGCAGGACATCTGAAAAGGCTTCTCCTGATGTCCCTGGACAAATGGAGAACAGTACAGCTGAGGGGGCTCCTGGCCACTGAAAGACTGTGCCCAAAGAACCTGGTCAGTCTGGAGTGGACCCAGAGTGGGTAGCACAGGGCTTGGGGCCTGTCCTGTCATGCACTGTTATTAATGACTTGAATGAGGATATCAAGAGCAGGTAGGGAGAGGGAGTATGCTGGATGATAAAAATCCAGAGTTTTAAAGACTTCAAAAGGTTCAAAGTGAACAAGAACAAGGCTAATCATATGGCAGCCGTCTGGTGCCTAAAGGCAATGTGTGGGCTTCAGGTGACCGCGAGCCTCATGAGTCAGCCTTCATGTGGCTGCCCACACCCCACACGCACAGGCGTTAATCAAGCACAACACCCAAGTCAAGGGCACTCTTCGCTGGCCAGAGGACCTTGAATTTAGAGGAGACTGACCAGGCTGGTGGGGGTGCCTGTGTGGAGTGATGAAGGAAGGGAAGGGGGGTCAGTCTGAAGCAGAGAAGGCTGGCGCACGCACCCAGGTGCGGGAGTAGCCCGGCACCTGCTCCATTTCCCAGATCACGTGCCCTGACCTTGGGCTACAACCTATGGAGGAAGGTGTAAGGATTTGCAATCCACCGCCTGCTTGGGTTTGTCCCTCTAGAGCAGGCCCTTGGTTATAATTTTATGGAAGCTTCACATGTGTTAGCAATGGTGCCAACTGAGCTTCCCTGACTGACCTGCCCTCATATATCTAAAGGCTTGTCGTGGGCGGTCAGAACCAGGGGCAGAACCAGGATCCATGGCGGAGACTGTGGGGAGGCCAACACCAGCTCCAGAAGAGTTGCCTGGAGTAGGGGGTGGGGGGAGGTTTGGAAGAGTGAGTCCCTGCCACTGCAGATGATCCAGGAGAGGCCAGAAGCCCAGCAGGCACAGACTTTGGAGGGACATAACACCCCGAAGTCCTGTATTCCAAGGCACCCGCAGGCGGATACCAGTCTCCGCAGTGTGCCCTGAGTTTCTGTGGTGCCTGATGCGGGTTTCCCTGGCTCCTAATACCCACATCCTTTTCCTACAGGTCCTGTCTTCAATGCTGGGGCGAGGTACATAGATAGCGGTGCACAGATCCCAAGTCACAAACCTGTAGTTTTTATTGTGGTAAAATCTGCATAATGTAAAACTTGCCATTTCAGCCATTTTTTAGCAGACTGTTGAGCGACATTAAGTATATTCACATTTTTGTCAATCTCTAGGACACTTCATCTTGCAAAACTGAAACTCTGACCCTATTGAACGCTAACTGCCTGTTCCTCCTCCCCTCACTGCTGACAACCCTTTCCTACTTCCCGCCTATGAATCTGACTACTCTTCAGTACCCGGTATGAGGGAGTCATGCAGCATCTGTGCTTTTGTGGCTGGCGTATTTCACTTAGCATAATGTCTTCAAGGTTCATCATGATCGAACACACGTCAGAATTTCCTTCCTTTTTAAGGAAGCCACACAAATTTTTTGGCTCAAATGTTTTTCTGGGCCTCTCCCTAAACACCTCTGTGCCTGTGCCTGAGAACCTCTGAGCTGCAAGGACCCAAAAGGAACCACTTCCCCCTCATCAGAACTCTCACTATTGCATCTGGGTGGGGCTGGAAGCTTCAAGCAAATACATGCAAATCACCGAGCTTGGAGGAGAAACGTGTCCCCAACCAAGCCTGTGAATGCTCTACCTCATAGTTCAGAACTGAAGTGATTATAAAATTATGGGGAATATTTGAAGAGCTTAAACACATAATTTTGGAGAAAACATTGCCACGTAAAAATTGAGCACATTTTGCTAAATCAAAAAATGGTTGAATTTCCAAGGAAACAGGACTCATATACCCAATGCACATGTGTTTAATTTGTTAATGACCCTAAAAGCTCTGTTATGGCCGAATAGACACATATGCTCTTGACTTTTTGGTGGATTCCTTTGATTTAGAAAGGCACTTCCTGTCCAGGCTAAAGGGTTCAGAACTCCACGAGCTGCGTGTATGCGTGTTGCGTGTGTTCAGTTCACACTATATAGCGTCGTTATGGATTCGAATACAAACACACAGAAAAAGTCGTTGACACTGGTTTCCTCTGTGGTGAGGAAACTGGGGTGGTGAAGCAGAGGAGGGATAAAACTGTTACTTTTCTGGGATAAGTTTTTTATTTTTCATATAGTACATTTAAAAAATGTTTTCTAATGGTATTATAGGCTATTTTGGCTTCTCTCTTTAAATATTTTATACTAAAAAATTAAGAATAGGAAGTGTTGCTAAAAATAACTCATTTATAAACAAACCCAAGGTTGCTTTTAAAACTGGCCAAATCTGAAACTAGTCAACATGCATATTCTGATATCTCTCCCATCCTTACTAGAAATCAGTCTGTTCTCAAAATTAACGTGGTAACAAGTGACCAGTACTTTGAGTTCAGGCTCGGTGGTCACACCTTTGGTCTTCAGGGAGTAGGGAGAGTGTGAGGAGGGAGGTTTGGGTGAGTGACTTCAACCTTTTTCATCTCATGGCCCACATGAACTAATTACTAAAATTCTGTGGCACACCAAAAAATTCATTATATTTTTTTGCCTATATAACAAAAAATAGGTATAATTTTGATTCGGTCACACCAGACAGCTGTGTTGTGCTGGCTGTTGTCATTTTTTTATCTGACAATCTCAGGGAAAAGAGGTCAGTGCCCCTGACTAAATAGTCAGGTATTGCATATTTAAAAAATTCTTGCAGCAAACTGGCTGAAAAATCACTGGTTTAGGGCAAAGTCTTCCTTGTTTGGATTTGTGATTAAACACACACACACACACACACACACACACACACTACAGAATGACTAGTGTTTAATGCACACCTCTAGTCCATCATCCTGGTAATTCTCCGTTAATCTCTGTATAAAAATTTTCCACTATTTGTGGTCTGATAACTGAAAAGTTTTCTCTCATGACTTCGTGTTTCCTGAGGTCTAGGGAAAGGAACATACCAACGCTAATATCATGAAACACTGAACCACCATTAATGCTACGAGACGGCGCCTCTCTGAGACAGCACTGGACACAGCAAGCTGTCATTTCCAAATGCACACAAACTAGTGGGTGACATGGAGGAGGGGAGGAGGCAGTTGAGGACACAGGATTTTTAGAACATGGAAATAAGGACGATACATATCTAACAGGATTCCTAATGAAAAGATTTGGAAAAGCACCTCTGAAGACGGTGAACAATATTGCTGCCATAACTAAAAATCCTGAATCAAATGTTATTACTGATCCTGCATGACACGTTCAGGATCATATAGGCACTTAATGAAAATATGTATCTGAACAATTATTTTGGCTTAACACAATTACCAGAAATAAATGAAGAGCAATTATCTATATCTGTTGCATTATATCCCTGGTGTTGCAGGCAAAATTAATTTGAATATAGAATTAATAAAAAACAGGAGGAAATCCAAAAGACAGGAAAAAGAGTCACAGATTAGAAATGCTCAGAGTGGAGAGACTATAACCTTTAGCTCCTGGATTGAAGCCAGAATAGGGATGGCACATAAGAAATGAGGCACATACACAGTTACTCAGAATAGCATTGTTTAGGACAGTGAAAGCTTGGAACTGACACCTAAACTGCACTATAGTCTCCCGGTGGAATAGTATGCAGCTATAAAAAAGAGAGCCATCTCCATATGCTGATGTGAAGAGAAGCATTGACCATTAAGTAAAAAATTCAACGTGTAAACTCTGGCCAAGATGGAGGCATAGGTAGAAACTCTTCGCTTCCTCATATAACCAAAAGGAGGATAACAACCAATCTAAAACAAATAAACAAGCAGAAGTGCCAGAAAATCAAACTGCATGGAACTCCAATAATGAAGGAATTAAAGAAACATTCAATCAGACTGGTCAGGCAGCTGGGCGGGTGGAGAAGACCCAAGGCATGGCAGCAGACCAGACGGCCTGGTGAGGTGGGGCTGGCTGAGAGAACCCAGGGCAAGGCCTCAGACCATGCAGACGGGGCTGGCTGAACGGGAAACTGAGACCCAGAGCTGACTGTGGACTACAGCAGGGGTTGCTGTGGTAGGAGAAACTCCTAGTCTCACACGAGAGTTCATTGGAAAGTGCATGAGAGCCCAGCAAGTGAGCTGCACTATTCCCTCTATGGCCCCTTCCCTGCAGGCATTGCTGCAGTGAAGCAAAGAGGGTTGCCCTGCCCTGGTGATACCTAAGGCCCCGCCCCCTTATGACTTAACAGGTGCACTGAGACAAAGAAGTAGGGCCCAAATGAAAGAACCCAGCAAAACTTCAGAAAGAGAGCTAAGTGACTAAGAGATAGCCAACCTATCTGATGGAGAATTTAAAGCCCTGGTAATCAGAATGCTCACAGAACTGATTGAGCTTGGTTGAAAAATGAAAGATACCCAAAGTGAAATAAAGCAAAATATTCAGGGACCCAACAGTGACAGGAAGGAAACCAGGACTCAGATCAACAATTTGGAACAAAAGGAAGAAATAAATATCCAACTGCAACACAATAAAGAAACAAGAATTCAAAAACGTGAAGAGAGGTTTAGGAACCTCTGGGACAACTTTAAATGTTCCAATATCCGAATTATAGGGGTGCCAGAAAGAGAAGAACAAGAGCAAGAAATTGAAAACTTATTTGAACAAATAATGAAGGAAAACTCCCCCAATCTGGTGAAAGAAATAGACTTTCAGGAAGTCCAGGAAGCTCAGAGAGTCCCAAAGAAGTTGGACCCAAAGAGGAACACACCAAGGCACATTATCATTAAGTTACCCAAGATTAAAGATAAAGAGAATCTTAAAAGCAGCAAGAGGAAAGGAGAGAGTTACCTACAAAGAAGTGCCCATTAGGCTATCAGCTGACTTCTCAAAAAAAACCTTACAGGCAAAAAGAGGCCAGAAAGAAGTATTTGAAGTCATGAAAGGCAAGGACTACATCCAAGATTACTCTATCCAGCAAAGCTATCATTTGGAATGGAAGCGCAGATAAAGTGTTTCCCAGATAAGGTAAAGTTAAAGGAGTTCATCATCACCAAGCCCTTATTATATGAAATGTTAAAGGGACTTATCTAAGAAATTGAAGAAGATCAAAAACTATGAACAGTAAAATGACAACAAACTTACAACTATCAACAACTGAACCTAAAAAAAAAAAAGAAAAACAACAAAAACAAACACTGAGCAAACAACTAGAACAGGAACAGAATCAGAGAAGTGGAGATCACACGGAGGGTTTTCAGGGGGGAGGGGGAGGGGAGGAATGGGTGGAAAGGTACAGGGAATAAGAAGCATAACTGGTAGGCACAAAATAGACAGGGAGAGGTTAAGAATGGTGCAGGAAACAGAATTCAAAGAACTTACATGTACAACCCATGCACATGAACTAAGAGGGGGGAATGCTGGAGGCTTGGGGGGTGGAGGGTGGAGTAGGGATAAAGAGGGAAAATTTGGGAAAACTGTATTAGCATAATTAATAAAATATACTTAAAAATCCAACTTGCAGATGAGTGGATGTAAAATGCTATCTTTTATAAGAAAGATATGATAAATGTACTAAAGCAGGAGGACATCACCTCAAGCCTATTCAGCATCTTTGTTCCAACACTTTGGCATTCCCCAATATCATCACTTCTCCCCTCTTTCCCGGACCACTCAAAGTAGCACACATTATTTTTCCCACATAAATACCCTTCTCTGGATCCCACTTCCCCTGTCAGCTATTGCCTCATTTCCTTTCTCCCTTTTCAGCAAAACTCCAAGAAAGAGATACCTAACCTTACTGTGTGTGACTTCTCTCAAGATCCTCCTTAAACTCACTCACCCACCACTCCAATGAAACCTGTTTTGTCATAAACCCCAACGTGGTAGCAAGTTACACTTAGGCTGTGTGACTGCAACATGCCTAAGGTTTTACTTGACCACCAGCAACATTTCACACAATTTACCACTTCTTCGTGCTTGAGAAACTTCCGTCACTAGACATTAGACACTGCTCTGTTCCACTTTCCCCTGCCTCACTGCCGGTTCCTTCCAGGTCCCTTTCACTGGTTCTCCTTTCCCACTCCCCACTCCCAGCTCTCCACACGAGAGTGTCCCAGGACTCAGCCTCGGTCCCCCTCTTTCTACTGACACTCACTCCCTCGGCTGTCTCATCTAGTCTCACGGCTACATAACATCCGTAAGCTGCCAACCCTCAAACTCACACTTCGTACCCACTTGGCATCTCTCCTGGGACGTCTAAAAGGCATTTCAAACTACACTTGTGCTTCATTAAATTCCTGACCTTTCCTCCCCACCTAGCCATCTCAGCTGATGGCAATTCTATTTCCCCCATAGCTTAGGTCAAAAGTCTTGGAGTTATCATGGATTTTTCTCTGTCTCTCATGGAGAGAGTGAAGTAGTCACTCTCTCAACCCACAAGTGACTACTTCGAAAATATACCCAGAATCCGACCACTTAACACTTTCACTGCTCCCGACCTTGTCTGAAGCGCTTTGCTTGGGTTGTTGTGATTGCCTCGTGCCCGGATGACTGCAACAGCCTCCCAGCCGGTCTCTCCCTTACTCCACCCTTTCTTCACCGTCCATTCTCAAAGCAGCAGCCAGAGATATTCTGTTCAAATATGTCAGGTCATGTCACTCACAACCTTGGACAGGCCCCTGTTACACTCGGGGTGAACGCTGACGTCCTTGCAAGGCTCTGCGTGCTGTTCCCCTTCACCCGTCCTCTTCGACGTCACCTCCTGCTCCCCGACCTGTTCTCCTCTCCAGCCACGCTTGGTCTTTGCTGGCCCATAATCGCAACGGGCTTGCTCTGCCTGGGGACCTCACAGGGGCCCTTGTTCTGTCTTCAGTGCTCTTCCTCCAGACAGCCGCCGAGCCGACTCCCTCACTTCCTTCCAATTTCGCTCGAAATGTCACTCTATCAGTGAAGTCTACCTGGACCGCCCCGTTTCAGATTGCCACGCGCCCCCTTCAAATCTCCACTGCACCATTCTCCTTACTCTATCATTTTCTTATTTCTTACGTTCGTTGCTTATTGTCTGTCTACCCCATTCGAGATGATAAACTCCACAAGTCGGGTAAGGATTTTTTGTTGATAACAATAAGGATGCATCCCCAAAACCGTGCTGAAGACATAGAGGTCTAGAACATAGTATGTGCTTAGTAGGTAGGTCCTGGATGAGGAATGAGTTGGTATACACATAAAAAAGCCCTGAAAGGATTTATTAAAAATGAATTCAAAGTGGTTACATAGGGGGTGGCAGAAGAGGGTCAGGGGTGGCAACAAGACTTCTAAATATGTATTTTTAATATCGTTTTGAGTTTTGAACCAGGTTAAAGAAACAAAATCAAATTTAAAAATAACATGACAGTGCTAGAACAACGGAAGTATGTCAGCATTCCTGAACTTACACGTGGAAGAGCAAACGCACATGTGTATGTTAGCTGTGCGGGTAGCTCCTACCTCCTTGTGCATGGCACCCGGGGCGTCTTGAAACACAGAGAGACCTATAGGGCCACAGGCGGGAGCCCAGCCCCACCCACTCCCTTTTCTGAGGCGGGTGCTGGCCATCATCAGGAGCACACGCAGGGCCCCTCCCTGCCCCCAGGCCTTTCTAATTTCGGATGAGATTTCCAGTTCACACTTTCATTTTCCTGCCCGGAGACTCAGTGCATGTAAGAGGAAGCATCTAGCAGGATCTTCCCGGAAAGGTGGATATGACAGAGCAGGAGCCTCTGGGATTTGCACTTACTATGTTGTTTATGGAGGTGGTGTTTTCTTTTTGAAAATGGGATTCCGTTTCTTCTACGATTGTCTACTTTCCATCATAAACAAATAAATCTGGTTTTGCTTTTCCTTTAGGACAATAAAGGCAAGTAGACATTGACGAGTTAATGTGCCTAGAAGTTTGCACTTCTTAAGATGTTTAAGGCTTTCATAAATCTAAGCTTTGACAAGACAGAGCTCATGTACACTGCAGAAAAGGAACTGAATGCTTTTCCCAGGAAACTTCGGGGGCAGGTGTCTGGCTCAGAGAGGCCTAGTGAGGGAACACATCCATCACACACTTCTTGTTTGGGGACCATCACTGTGAAATGCCCACAGAACTGGTTTGAGATTTAGCTCTGGCTTAGCTGAAGGGGAAGTATTTTCCCTGTGTGCCAAGAAATCTTCCGAGCACGCTTCTCGTGAGTTCAAGTTCACATGTGCATCTGCATCTGTAGGCAGGTAGGGGAAGAGAAGGAGAGTAGGATTCACCCAAGAGAAATAATTCCCGGCCAAGTGCAGTCGTCAGTATGTGTGGTCGCGCTTCTCTAAGGTGGGCGGGTTTTGACAGAAGCGTGGCAATAGGTGGGAGACAGGACACTGGGGGCTAAGTTCAGGATTTGTTCTTCCCTCTCACTCTGTTCCCATGTCCTTTCTAAAGAAAA
>PVJI01027680.1:0-17370 GCA_004026765.1 Micronycteris hirsuta
GAGACAACTCCGTCCCACAGCCTCGAGGCTTGCGAACAACACGTGAGTGAGCTTGAAAGTAGATATTCCCTCAACTGAGCCTACAAATGAGATTTTGGCCCTGGACAACATCTTGACTGCAGTGATGTGAGACCCTTGGAAGCAGAAGCACCAACCCAGTAAAGCCATGCCTGGATTCCAGATATCATAAAACTCTGATATCATAAGTGTTTGCTTTTTCAAGCCCCTAGGTTTTGGAGCACTTGGTTATGAAGCAATTGGTAAGTCATATAGGCAGATGGGGTGTGGGATAGGCAGTAGGAAATTTCACTGAAGGCCACATAGTAGAATGGCCCCTATTAATAATCCAATTAATGAACCAAAGGTCAAAACAAGAAGTTTCTTATAACACAGACAAAAGAACAGTAGAAAAATTATATGTATTTAATATTTTATAGTTAAATATATATATTTAATATTCATATTTAACATATATGTATTTAAGAGTTATGGAGACTAGAACTAAGAGATGAATGGATAGAAAATAATAAAGAAAAATCATTTTTTAAATTCTTAACCTAAAGAAAGTTCTGAGTCTTCATATAGAGGGAGTCAATTTAAGAGTGCTTAAATTATTATTTAAAAAGACATCTAGTGATGAAATTTTTTTATTTTTTTATTTCCCCCAGTGCTGAAATGTATTAATGCCCAAGAACAAACAGATAAGCTAAACATAGAGATAGTGAGAGAAAAATAAATATTTCCAGTATTACAGAAAATATTCAAAGATGCCCACAGAGAGTTCATGGAAAATATTTTAAGCTCATCTAAATTATATTCAAATATAAAAGCAAAAGGAAAAATACATTTTTAGAAATTTGAGAAATTAGGAAGCTTAAAACTATTTCCTCTTTTTAAAAAAATTTTATTGACTTTATTGGGATAACATTAGTTAATAAAATTATATAGGTTTCAGGTGTACAATTCTATAGTACCTCATTTGTATATTGTATTGTGTGTTTAGCATCCAAAGTCAAATCTCTTTCCATCACCATTTATTCCCCCTTTACCAATGTCATCCCAATAAATTCAATACATTTTTTAAAAAGAGGATAAAAAAACAAATTTCTTCTCCTTGATTAATTATTAATATATTTTCTCCAGAAAAACAAAAACTGAATCTAAGAAGGGAGACAAGAAAACATATTAACAGTAAAACACATAATTAACTCTATAAATAATTCATTTATGAAATTCATAAAATACAAACAACTTCAGTTTTAAAATGATAGATTGACCAAATATTTCTCTCTCATTTCTCCAGATAACTCACTAAAAGTATAATAAATAAATATAAAAGGCATCAATACACAAGAAAAAGAGAATAGAAACAGGAACATATATATATATATATATTGCAGATTTTAACTGAGTTTTTAAAGACAAAAACTAAACGGAGGGATAGAAATTGATTTACAATGGCAGAGGAAGCCATGGACTAGAGTGTCTGTGGTAGAGGATATGCTACGAAAATAACTTATCGCCGTAAACTTGCAAATTCCCCTACTTTAGAACCCAGAATTCTGTGTAGAAGGCTGATATTTAGTGACTGGCTGAATTCATGGGGGTTCATTTACATTTAGTACGCAACACAGTCTAACCCTCTCACTCCAGCCAGCTATTACCCCGGCTCTCTTTTTAGGTATAAAATTAGAGGTTTCTTCTCAAGAGAAATTGACTAGCAAAGACCCAGGACTCTAAAAAGCCCTGAAAATTAGAAATTAGGAAATGTCTACATAACATGCAGTTAGATTTCAACTTCCCCTTAATATACAAAATACCAGCAACTGGGCATTCACATCCCAGATGCAGGTGAATTATTGATTTTCCCCTCCTTATTTGAATAACCCCAGGGGGAAAAAAACAACAACACAATAGCATTAGTGGATTCTGCAGCAAAATGGACTTCTAACCTCTAACTTCTAACCTCAACATAAAGCTGAGCCCACAAGGAGAAAACTCCCAGTCTTGTGCTTAGAGCTTCCAATTAGCTTTCTAAATGTGTGCTCTTCGATATGAAATCCTATTGTTTATAAAAAAGGTATCAATGTAGGAATAGATGAAAAATGTCTTGCCTTGTTAAAGGGTACCTACCTGGATTGTATAACAAACATCAAAAAATTTTGGAATATTCCAACCAAAACACTAAAAAAATAAATAGGAATCATAATATTGATATGGAAAGAATATGTCACTCATTAATATCATTCATTGCAAGTGATATAATTATTTCTCTATAAATTGCCAAATTGCCAGCTAAACAGCTATTAAAATATGGATAATACAGTAAAGTAGTTGAGTTAAACCAGAACAAGAAAAATAAACATACAGATATAAGTAGAAAATACTTTTAAAAAAAAATGGTACCATCTATTGCTACATTAACTATTAAATATAGCAACATCAGTGCAAGAATAAAAGAGAAGTGCTTGAGAGTGTGGTTGGCAGAGTTGGTATCGGTGGTTTGGGGAAGAACAGGTGTGAATGAGCTTCTGAAGAACTGGGAAGTGAATGGACCAGGGGGATATTTTATGATTGAGTCCACCTGGCATTTGCGGTCATAAATTTAAAATGAGATCTGCCAGCATGATTTAGTATTTTGAAATCGTCACATTCATTTGCATTGGTACAGGTGCAGAGCTGGCAAAGCTGGATTCACTAGAGTTGTAATTTGTCCAGTGAGTTTTTACATTGAGAGAAAGGGCAATGGAGTAAAATATATGTTCATGTGAATGAATAAAATAAGGGTTTGGTCATGGAAAGAAAGGACATCAAGAAATACATCGGAGGACAGAGATGAAGTGGTAAGGCAAATCGCTTGAGGATCTCATTTGAATGGAGGGATTGTTGAAATTGGGTTAATGAGTTGAAAAGTGAGATTGTACCCAAAATTGAAATTATGGATCAGTTGAAATTTTGAGGAATGACAAAATCTGAGCATGGTTATGGAGTAGTGACTTAGAGTAGTGGACAAGATAACCAGAAAACAGAAATCAAGTAATTGAGAAGGACTGGTATTGCCAAGGTCATCTATGCACATGTTGAAATCAGTATGAATTCAGATGGGCCAATTGCAGGAGAGGAGCTAAAATATGGAGAAGGTGATGTGACACCCAGTAGGTAATTACACCAATAATGAAGCATAATGGGTAACACAATATAAAGGGATTGAAATTTTAAGCTGAAGGTTTTTAAGGAAGAAAGAGGGAGAAGGCTCTGGAAATGTAGGTAACACTACTGATATCTAAGATCAGTGGTAAAAGGAATAGAAGTAATACAACTACTGCTAAGGGTCGGGGTGGGGCGCTGCAGGGAAAGCAAAATCCTCAGGGAGATCCGGGTTTAGGTTGAAGCAAGAAGAGCAAGACGACAATCAAAGAAGAGATGGAAGACCTCGAGGACTTCTTGGTGATGAGCAGTACATACCGTTGGTCTCCATGGAGAGGTGAGGTGTTAAGGATGGGTGGGAGATGGGAGACAAGGACCTGTGCAGATCACATAGAGTTCAAAGTATAGGAGATGAGGTTTTCTGAGGCTGTGATGACATAAGATGACAATAAAGGGGAAAGGACAAAATGAGATGATATCTGGTATCCTCGGGATGATAGTGCTAATAAGGCTAAAACTACAGCAAGATGGGAATGATGGTTGTGGGATCTCTCATGACCCCTATCGGTGCTGAGCTGAGCGTCTTGAGAGAGTGGGTTGTTAGTCCCAGTGCCTGTCTGTGATGAACAAAATATACTTGAAGCTTGGTGCTCCTCCTTAACCAAGGTGATGGAACTGAGTTTTCCTGGTGGAAGCCAGGTGTTACTATCCCCACCAAAGATGGGGGAAGTGAGGGAGTGCTGAGGGCTCAGTTTGGGGGCTCTTGACCAAGCATAGCATAGGGCCCATTAACCTGAGTGCCCAGGACCACTGCTTGAGCTCTGTATGTGGAATGGAGGACTTCCAATAACTGTGAATGCCCTGAGTCGCACTAAGAAATGTGAAGAGAGGCACATTCCCTCCCTGCCTGGTACCTAGAATTGGGTCAAGTGACCTAAGTACAGCCTTTTGGACACTCTCACCAGGGACTTTGAACAGTGGAGTAGTGATGCAAAGTTTCGTGGTCAAATGAAATTCATCCGCAACATGAAGAGCATGGCAATGCATGTTCAAGACAGTCAGTTTTGACAGGGGGCGGCAGGCGACCAGTGCTGACAGTCCCTACAGCAGTTTGCTGAGTTGATTCTGGAGGCTGGCTGTGCTTGGGCTCCCTTGGGTCTCACTTAAGCTGCACTTGCCAAACTTCCAATATGAGCACTTCCCACAAACCCTTCTTACAAATCTCATTTCTCCTTAAATAAACCAAACTACAGTTCTGATGTTTGAAGCCAAGAATGCAACTAGAACCCCTGGATAGGAACAAGATCTAGCTGACTTCCAAGCCTGTGCATTTTTACTAAAGAATCTCACGTCGGTCCTTTTCACGAGGAAAGGCAGTGTGCATTCCTATTTTTAGAACTCTAGAAGCTTACCCATGGCAGGGCTCCTGACAGAGTTAACTGATAGCCTGACATTTTCTTCTATCCCACACTCTGATGACGCCATTCATGTGCAGCAGCATTTTTTAAAAGTAGCAATTTTGGGATGGAATTGTGTTTATAAAAAATGGCATTCAGTGAAAGCTTCACATATCACAAGTGCTTTCTCAATACTGTTAACGAACAGACCTCCTGGTCTTTATACCTGAGAAGTGGGTCTCAGTTATTCGTTTTCCCTTCCACTTGGTAGTTTTCTTAAATTCCATTTCCTCAAAGAAAAGAAATGCAATCTTAACTCTCATTGTTTTTGTTACTACACATTAATTGGTACAAAGCAAAAAGAAGAATTGGAAACTGTTAAGCACAAAGTACTAAATAAGTACATTTTCAAAATAAGTACTTTACTGAGACCAGCGATTTCCAAGTGGTATGCTGCACAATTTTGTAAAACATGCAGTACCTGACTACTTAGTCAGGGCCACTGACCTCTTTTCCCTTAGAATGTCAAAAAAAAAAAAAAATGACAATAGTCAACACAGCAATAGCCGTTTGGTGTGAATGAATCAAAATAATACTTACATTTTGTCGGATTGGCAAAAAATATAATTTTCGGTGTGCTGTAGAATTTTAGGAATTAGTTTATATGTGCCCTGAGATGGAAAAGGCTCAAAATCACTAGTTTAGACAAATATTTTGATTCACATGTGACATTATTGACTTCAAATTAAATCATCAAACAACTCACCAAACTTGAATTGTGTGGTTTTTCAATTGGTTAGCACAATCTGTTATCCCAAATAAAATTTCTAAATGAGTGCGCCTTTGGATATTATGTACTTCATAGCTGACAGGGACACTATCTAATTAGCTATTTATATGCAAAGTAGAGAAAAGGATAATTAGAGACATGGATTATGCAAAAGCAATCACACTGACAGAGGGTAGGAGAAACTGTGAATACATTGGATCAAATTTGTATATACGTTTCTACATTTATCATGTTTCATTTGTGTTGTATTACATTTACGCATCATTTAACATGTTATAAATAAAGTAATATCCTAATCCACTAATTGATAAACTAAATATAAATCTCATAACATAAACTATCTATTGGACTACAAATATAATAAGCTTCAGGATACGCAAAGAAATAAAGTCCTACATTTGGAAAATGTCTTTTTTAGCTCCAACCTGCAGTACTCTTTCCCTAGAGACAGGGGGGAAATTTTAACATTAATAGCACAAAGTGCTTATCAAAAAAGAAAATCCCCAGCTCACAAAATCTGTCCTAGTGATCTGTTGCTGCCTAACAAACCACTGCAAATATTTGTGGAGTAAAAAGACGAATACTTTATCATGCTGACAATTCTGCAGGTCAGGTACCTGAAAAGAGTGTAGAGAAAATAGCTTGTCCCCTGCTCCAAGATAACCAGGGCCTCAGATGGGATGATTTCTGTGCCTGGAGGTTGCCGGGAGAGTGTGACTAGGGCCATATGTCTGGGACTTTAGTTCTGGCTGTCAACTCCTGTCTTTAGTTCTCTGTGTTGCATCTGCTGGGGACTAAATGTCTAAGGTGGCTTTGTCAACTACATACCTGGTAGTGGATGGGCATCTCTCTGTTTTTGTTCCATGTATCCTCTCCTGTGGTTAGCTTGGTCTTCCTCATAGCAGGCAATTTTAGGGTGGCCATCTTACCCAGTGGTTTTGCTCTCTGAGAGTGAACATTTCCAAGAGTTAGGTTGAGGAGGAGGCTATACTTTTAAGGCCTGGACTAAGAAACTAGCATGGCAACAGTTCTACTGTAGTTTATCAGTCAACATTATGGCAAGATTCAAGGGAAGGGGACTTAGGTGCCTCTCTCAAGGAGAGGAGTGCTGAATAATATATAACATCTTTAATCTGCTCAAGAACCTTCTATTCACCATGATGATTTACCAGAACCTGGAAGATCTTAGTAAAATTCTGACATGACTTCTTATAAGTTTTCACTTACATGGAAGCCCCTACCACCCTGCCACCCCCCAGAAAAAAAAAGACAGAAATACAATTCTATAGCTATGTCTGGTGTCAGGTGGGGACTAGACTTATGGGGAAGATTGCTTCATAAATTACATAAGTGTCTAACCACTGTACTATATACCTGAAACTAATATAATGTTTAACATTGACTATAGTTTTAAAAAATTAAGTTATTATAGAATGTAAAAAAAAAAAAAAAAGAAACAAATGTAATTCCAAGCAATAAATTGTTTTGGCCTAGGTTATTTTTAAATAATCTCTTTCAAAGTTAGTGTGCAAAACTTGTGACCCCTCAGTTTGGCACAGTGAACTGAGCTGAGTATATTTATCTCAAATCCTTCCTAAACCCTATACAAATGAGGTAAAAAGGTTCAAAAGGAAATACACCTGTAGAAGTGCAGATAAGGGAAGAAAGATCAGTACAGGTACAGAGAAGCTGATGTGTTTCTGAAATACAGAAGGTGAATGACATCCTATTGACAGACAAACCAAATAGAAACAGAATCAGTGCACAGAACCCTATGGGATAGCGCAGGTGGAGTCTGCAGAAGCCTCCACGCTCACAGAAGTTAAGAAAAGTAGGAGCAACAAGGGAGCAGAGCCTGAATGGGACCCGCCTCGTTCCGCATGTATAGGTGCCCCGTTTGTCTCCAGGATGAGCTGGTGAACTGTTCTTTAAAGAAATTGAGTGATCTGTGTAGCAGCCTTAGGCTCTGTGCAGTAAAGAAGTAACCTTGCCCAGTGAAAATTCTGGCCCTTGTCCCTAGCTCTTGGGAGGTAACCTCTAAGCCCTTGGATATCCTGCATGACAAAGGTCTTCCTTTACCTGGGGGCTTCGCGCCCTTCCAGATAGGCTATGCTAATTTATGATTTGTGGTGGGGGCTTTGGCCCCTCTAGTATTAGGGGCTGGAGGCTAAGGTCAGCCACAGAGGTGGTCAACCATGTGTATGGCCAAGCCCCAGTAAAAACCCTCAAGGTTCATTTGAGTTGCTCAGTGCACACCACGAGTATTGTCACTCATGCACTGTTACTGTGAGAAGTAAGTGGTGTCCTGTAACTCCTCTGGGAGAGGATATGTGTGAGATCCACACCTGGTCTCTCCAGGACTCTGCCACAGACGCCTTTTCCATCTTTGGAAAATGTGTTGCTAATTTCAGTCTGTATTCCTTCACTGTACTGAACTCTGTGCGTATAACCCAGCAAGTCCTTGAACCTGAGCGTAGACACCTCCGAGACCTCCTGAACTCACTGTTCCTGGGGAGAGCGCTGGACCGCGAAGTAGGGCCTCCTCCTTTCAGCAGCTGGGTAAATATTCATCCTGTCCGCCTTTTCCCTAGCTGAATATTTTAAAATGCAATTAACCCAGAAAACAGGGTTTACAATATTTCCTCCTACTCAGGGAAGAGTTTAGGGTTAATGCATTAAGAAGAGCGGAATTTACAAACAGTTTAGAGTTATGCAAACAACTACTAGAACAACCCAACAGAAATGGCCCAAAGTAATCACCTTTGTGGCATGGAATGAGAGTCATGGGGTGTAGAAAATTTTTTACCCTGCTGTATTCTTTAATTATTTCCAAGGACATAGATGCTCTGAGACTTTGTAGAACGCACGACTATAATAATTGAAACTGAAACAAGGAGCTTCAGTTTCCCTTGCATGGAAATGTGGCCCTATTGCTAGGTTCACACTCAGAAATGTGTGGCTGCTTTCAGAAGCTGTCTTTGAGAGGCACTTGGTATGTACTTTGTTCCCTCCTTTTAATTACGTGTTCCTTTTTCCTGGTGCCCAAAACATGGATGCTGCCCTGGAACATAAGAATGAAAGCCACACACCAGAGAAAGCAGACCCAGGAAGCGGTTGGGGTCTGAGAGAACTTAGTGGAACAGCGAGGGTGTATGAGCCCTAGACTGCGTAGTTCCAAACTTTTACACGAGAGAGAAATAAGCTCTTATTTTGGGTCTAAGTCATAGCTATTCTGGGCTTTCTGTGCATGCATTTAAAACTCATTGTAACACCCACTTTCATTAAAAACAAACTCATGTCCTGCCATTCACTTTACTTCCCTTCTATTTTCTCATACTACATATTTTCTCTTTTCTTTTTCTTTTAAATGACTGTGTTTTTAACATCTGTGCCCTGATAATGAGATCTTTGATGAAGAGCGCTGGTTGTTTTGACGCGTTTCCTCATTTGGAAAGAGCTCCTAGGTTATCTTCCAGCTCATCCTTGGAGCAAAGTGAGGGGAATATGCGGCCTTCTAGCACACCATCCATGCACTTAAGCTCCAACATTCTGGCACCTTTGAGAAGGACATGGCTGCAAGACGTTCTTACTGTCAGTAAATCCCTTAAGTGATTAGTGCAATGAAAATGGAATTTCAGACAACCAACCAACATTAACAAAGCATTCCTTTTAGTCTAGCAGATGTACATAAAAATTTCCAATCCTTCCCAGGTTTACATAATTAGTATTTTCACTTCCTTGCTCATTAGGTAAAAGTCTAATGTAAATGCAAAGTGTTTTTACAGACAGGGCCAAATGGGATGCTCAGAGAACCTGACAACACCCTGGAGGAAATGACCAGCTGTTTGTCATACACATTTCTGATGCTAGGGCCCGGGTGGAAGCAAATGTTACAAGACAAAAACAAAAGCAAACAAACAAAAAAAAGCTGCATATTCTTCACATTAACCAAGACCACAAAATGCCTTAATCACTGGCTGCCTGTGCTCCCATGGTGAAATTATTTCCTCCAACTTCATTTCTGCAATTCCCTGCACAAATAAAATGCCTGTGCCCCTAAGCCAAGTGGGTAACCACTGACATGCTGATTAAGCATTACTGATTAACTGTACAATAAGTCATTGAAATTGCTGGCGCACAGATGGGCAACGTTTATTTAATTGTTTAATAACCCGCGCTCTAAAGGGAACTTGCTAATGCATCTACAATTGAGAAGCAATAATGCTGTTCCGGGAAACACGAACTGGCTTACCTTTTATGTACTTGAGGTCATCCCTTGGGGAAACTTGTAAAACTTCATTTTAACTCTTTCACCCATAGTCACCTGATGCAGGAGAACCCTCCATCACCCAAGGCTCAGAGCAAAAACTAGCCTAGGCACTACAGATTTTTAAATACCCTCCTCGTTATTTTGTTTTGACACTTTTAAGCTTGTTTTATATTTTTATTTGTTTCTCTGTCAAATGTATAAGGTGCTGACCAAAAATACATTAGGAAACAGAAGGCACTCTTCAAAACCAGGTGAAGGTATCTTTACCATCACTGGCATAATCTTTCAGCTCTAGGCTACTCTTCAAATTCAGCTTGAGTAAGAACTTGAATACAGACACTTCATTTTACCTTTCCCATCAGAGAAAGAACAACTATGATTTAAAACTCATCGCAAAGTTCACTGAAGTTTAAATTCGACAAATATTTCTTGAGCACCTATCAGGTACTGTGCTAGATGCTGACTCATTGCTCCTTAAAGAAGACACAATTATAAATAAATACATATTATAGGTGATGTAAGGAAGTGGCTGTGGGTAGATTTTAGAATCAGATTGCCCAGATTCAAATTTTTTTCTCTGTTATCTACTACCTGTGCAATGTCGGCAAGAACTTAAACCCTCCATTTAAAATGGGAATAGTAGCCCTGGCTGGTGTAGCTCAGTGAATTGAGTGCGGGCTGGGAACCAGAGGGTCCCAGTTCGATTCCCTGTTGAGGCACATCCCTGGGTTGCGGGCCAGGTCCCCAGTGAGGGCCATGTGAGAGGCAACCATACATTGCTGTTTCTCTCCCTCTCTGTCTCCCTCCCTTCCCCTCTCTCTAAAATAAATAAATTACAAATAAATAAATAAAATGGGAATAGTAATAAAAAAATAATAATAATACCTACCTGTTATGGACTGAATTACATCCCACAAAAAACAAAAAAGTTATGTGGAAGTCCTAATTCCCAGTACTTCAGAATATGACCTTATTTGGAAACACAGTCTTTACAGAGATAATCAAGTTAAATTAGGTCGCTAGTGTAAGTCCTAATTCTATGTGACTGGTCCTTATAAAAAAAAAAAATATGGCCACAGAGACAAGCACACACGTAGAGGAAAGATCATGGGTGTGAAAACACACAGGGAGAGAATATCAGGGGAAGACTGAACTGGTGCCGCCACAAGCTAAGGAATGCTGAGGGCTCCTGGCCACCACTAGAAGCTCAAAGGATGCAAAGAAGGTTTCTACCTGGAGTCTTAAAGAGAGTATGACCCTGCCAGCAACTGGGTTTCAGGCTTCTAGCTTCCAAAACTATGAGAGAATATATTTTTGTTCTTTTAAGTCACCCAACTGTGGCAGCCTCAGGAAACAATACACTAAAGGTCTTAGACTTTTGATTAAAAGATCAAGTAATTAACACATGCAAAGTACTTAGAACAATGTCTGCCACACGGTCAGCTACATCATTTCTGTTAAAGACTTTATAGAGGTTACATTAGAAAACAAGTTATCCCAGGAGTATAGAAGAAAGACTGTTTAAATTAGCAAATAGTTATTATCTTACAATTTGTCTATGTGTCAAGAATCTGGCATAGTTTAGTTGTGTACTTGTGGCTCAAAGTTATCTCAAGAGGTTGCAGTCAAGCTGTTGGCTGGGACCACAGTCTCATCTGAAGACTCACCTAAGCAGGGAGTGGGAGGGACATATGCAATCAATCTTACTCGCATGATTGTTGGCAAGTATTGATCCTTCACCACTTGTACCTTTCCATAGGGCTGCCTCATAACATATCTTCCTCCAGAGTGAGAAATCCAAGAGAAAAGGAAAGAGATTGTCCAAAGTGAAGGCCACAGTCTTTTTATAACCTACTCTCAGAAGTGATACCTCATCATTTTTTGTATCCTGTTCACACTCAAGGGGAGTGTGACTCACACTCAAGGGGAGATGATTAAACAAAGGTGTGGATACCAAGAGGTATGGATCATCGGTGTGCACCTCAGAGGCTGTGTACCACACACAGAATGTGGAAGAAGGAAGACTTTCAACATGGTACGTCCAGTGCCTTGCAAATAGGAGGTGCTCATTAAGTGTTCAAAAATGAATTCACAAAATGAGGTATTGATTTATGTTCTCACTTTCTGAGAATGGTTTGGTTGGGGTGGGGAATACAGTACAGTTTATTCCATATAATTACAAGTCCCTTTTCTGTATTTATATGTAAAAAAATCAAATCAGGTATGAAGATTGGGGGAGGTTAACCCAAAGAAGGAAGGGCAATACAGGGAATGAATCCTGCTCCATTTGCAACAATTTCTAAGTCAGAATGTTCAAGTAAGACAATATATAAAGCAATATTGGTTTAGATCTTTATTTGTTCTAATTTTAAGTAATAAATATTCTGATTTTAAAATAGTAATAATACAAATAATAATATATTACTCTTCACTTTGTTGTATAAAAATGTAAGAATATAGGAATAGCTGAGAGATCCTGACCGGCAGAGACCTGGCAATCTAGTAACTGTGTATGAAGCAGGTGACATGTCTGATACTGAAGGCCAAGTGGGAATAAAGGCATCTCCACGGATGCCAGTGAGATGATGGGGACACAGAACCAGAGCCAATGCCTCTGAGTTCTGTCCAGAAAGTATCCGGCCATGCACTATAAAAAAATAGACTAGTCAATGGGGTTGTTTATACGCCCGAGGTCATTTTAAGGCAAGTCTTTAGTGATAAGAAAATAGTTGGGAATGGTGGAATTTATACCACACTAGCTTGGATTGGCAGGGAAACTGAGGAGAGGACCTTAAAGTGAGAATTGATAAACAAGCTGCTGCTCCTGATAAGTAGCCCTTTTTGCTGTTTCACAGTAACATCTTCTAAGAGCAAGTACTTCTTGAAATAAACAGCTAAGTTAGTTTGGGGACTTTGTTTGTTTGTTTGTTTTCTTTTTTGTTCGCCAAGATTTTGTTTATTTTTAGACCAAGGGGAAGGGAAGTAGAAAGAGAGGGAGAGAAACATCAATGTGTGCGGTTGCCTCAATGTGGTGGCCTGCAACCCAGGCATGTGCCCTGCTGGGAATCAAACAGGCGACCCTTTGGTTCACAGGCCGGAGCTCAATCCTCTGAGCCACACCAGCCAGGGCTATTTGTTTGTTTCCTTTATGTTGGGTTTAGTCTGTTTAGCACAGAATCGGGAGTTTATTCTTTATACCAGAACTGATTAACATGAAACAGAGGCATATGTTCATTTTAATTCTTACTTAATTGAACTTAATTGCTGGATTTCTCCACACTTCAACTAAGCAACTCAGTATAGAAGAAGAAAATCACACAACTGCGTAGCTTGATATCACTACGTATAAATTTGTAATTGTCAGTTCCAGTGGCCTCAAAACACCTCCCATTACTACGTTTCTCCAGTAAGCTCATTCTCCCATTGTTACTAATTTTATTTCTTCTCCAGTCATAGTAAACCTCTTAGTTAATGAACTTACCTTGAACTTCACAGAGACAACAGAACCTATCCGATAGGAACTCTGACATATGCTCTTCTTCATGTCTCACCTCACATTATTCTATTCCGTGTCTTACTTGTCTACTTTCAGTTCCTGAAACATGGCTTCCTCCTTATTCCTTCAAGGTCTACAAACATATGGCTGCCTCGATCTGGAAAAGTAACTTCTCCCTATTTTTATCATATTCAAACATTTTCATCTTTTAAGTTTCAATTTAATTGCCATTTCCACAAATAAAATGTGTCCTCACCTCTGAGTTCAGCCCATTTGAATTCTGTTCTTTCATTTGTTCTATTTTGTTACAATTAAAATTTTCTGTGTTTAATATGAGGAACCATACTTGCTGTATTAAACACAGTAGACTCTAGCGTCTATAGTATCAAATATAGAAGACATTCGGTAAATGTTTGGTGAATGACTAATTGAATGGGCTGAAAAACTAAACTTGCTCAGAGAGGCTGAACAACCTGCCTAGGGTAGAAACACCTTGCAATGACCAGAGCTGGGAGGAGCAAACTCACAATTGATCCTAAATCATGCTCTTGCCTCTGTATGACATTGCCATTACATAGAAATATTTTTCTTCTCTTTGACTTCCGTGTTCTTATTTTTTCTCTCTTGCTGTCTATATATCAATATCCATCTATTTTTTTACTGGCATTTTTTGATCCATTTGAGTCTTGAAATACAGGAATTTTCTTTTTCAGTCCCACATGGTTCTAAATGCAGTTTGAACCTACACATCAAAGTTTTCATGCCATTTAAAAATTTTTATCTTTTAGCTCCCAAGCCTTTTTTTAGCTTTGAGTTACATGAATCTTTAAAGGTCATAACTGCTCTTTGATCTTATAGAACACTGTATGACTAGTTGTGGCAGTCCTGGGGTATGCCAGGCAGCTCTCCCTTGAAGAAAACACTTGTCATTCAGCTGCAAGGAGTTCAGTCAGCAGGCAGCCTTCAGCTATGAACGCCGTCAGGAAATCCATGCTCTTCCCAGGCAACCCTCTGCCAAACCCTGAGCACCATTCCTCCGCAGCCAGAGCATCTGTGTTCTAGAATTGTCGACGGGGTTGGTGGACAGGCCCAGGTCTGCATTTGAAGCTGAGGCTCTCCCTTCCCAAACTCACTCTGTTCCTCCTTTTCTTTCACAGGCTTCAGATCTGCTTTATGATTGTAAGGCTTTCCTCACTCAATAAATCTCTGACACTCTATCTCGACGTCCTCTTCCAGGAGGACTCAAATGACAGGCTAGTTCAGGACTGCATTTCTACGTCATTGGGCAAGTCATTCAATCCAGTACACTAAGTGTTTACTGAGTACCTATGTAGCCATGGAGTGGGCTCTTCATGTTTTAAGGGCTTACTATGTGCTGCATGTTTTATTTATGCTAGCTTGGTTAATCTTTATAATTTAGGAGGTAAGTATTATTCTCATTTTAGAGATAGGAAACCTGACACTTAGGCCAAGTACTCTGCCCAGTTTCACCCAGGAAGTCCGTAGCAGAGTTATGGATGAAACAAATCTGACTCAAACTCCTGGAGTCTGGCTGCTGTATGCACGCTCTCCACGGGATGTAAAATGTTAGTTGCTGCAAATAATAGAAGAGCCGCAAGACACTCTCCGCCCTCGAGCATTTGTAAGACTTCTAGTCTACAAGTGTAAATATCTGTGAAATACGAATGAAATGCTCTTTTCATTGTGGATAAGATCCAGGGAGCTATAGAAACACCCCCGTTAAACAGAAGGCCCATTGCTAATATCACACTTACAATTAGAATTGAACATACTATATCCCAAATTTTAAGTTGCACATCAAATTTAATTTTCCCAAGGAAACCTGAAGCTCAAAGTCTATCACAGATCACAGAGCTAGACCTGACAGCTGCCTGATGAGCCAACCAGATAAGGTGGTGGGGGAGTGGATGATATGTCACTGTTCAGAGCGTCCTTGCCTCATGCTCTCTCATCCCCTAAACGTCTCAGCACCCCATTTGAAAGGACTTTGTCTTTGTAAAGCTAACCACCAAAGAAAACGTACCATTCCAGATCATAAAAAGTCTCAGCCTGTAGATGTGTGCTACCCAGGATTTACATTAACCATTTGCCTGTCTTACCAAATACTAATTTTCAAGGTTCAACTACGATCTTATCTATAAGAGGAAAGCTCCTTTCACTACCTAGCCATCACTGATCTCTCTTTTTCTGACTCCAGAACTACTTGTAATTTGATAATAAACTTTCACATTTCATTTATTATTCAACACAGGTATTGACCACTTACTATGGCAAAAGTTTAGTAATCACTATGGGAGACTACTTGACATCTAGTTGAGGAGGCATAAATGCAAATGACTTAGAGAAGCATTTCTTGACCAATCACAGATAGAGGACAGTAAAACAGCACTACTGGGATCCAATGAAATGACATAAAATAATTATTCTAAATTTTTGTTGATAACAGTATTATTAATAAATTATTACAAAGCAGAAGAAAATAAATGACATAGTAGAGGTATTACTAAGTGCTGTCTGAGTACAGCTGATGGTGTGTGGAAATAATATTTAAATTAAGCTGGTCAGGGTGAGTAAGATTTTGCTTTCAGGGAAGGGAAAGGTAGATAAGACTGAAACAGTATTTAAACAAATGCAAGGCTGCAGGAAAATGTATAGGGTGTTTAAGAAGGAGTACATAGTCTGATGGTCTGAATTATTTTACGTAGGGATCACTCTTCTAGGAAATAAGATTTGAAAGTTAGCACAGGGTCCTCTCAGGGGGGAGCCTTGATTGTCGTGCTAAGAAGTGTCAATTTTCTTTTCGTTAGGGATGTTCTTATAGTGGCCAAGCCTTTGTTTTGTCCGGTGGGTTTCACTGTTTTCTGTTTGTCTTGTGGTTCAGCATCCTTCCCCGATGCGCTGTTATTCTGGTGATATTTTTCATCATGCCCCCCCTTTCTCTAACTCCAGGAGTGGCCATACAACTTGCGGTAAAACAAGGTGTCCTGCCCTAGAAAGTTGCATTTTGAGCAGAGCCTTATGGAGAATGCGGTGAGTAGGGCTGAGCTGTTCGAAGGCAGAGCTCTGGAGAAGTCCTGACCCTCAGGCCCCTAGAGCCTCCTTCTTACTTTTGATCTCTGAGGTCTGATCTTTCAGCTTTTCTCTTAACACATTGTCACTGCTAATGTTAGCACCTCTTCTCATTCCTGGCACTGCACCGCACACCTCTTATAGAGCGATGAAGAACTTTGAGGAGCTCAATACGATCTGATTTCCAGTTACAGTGTGTAGAATAAATGACGTTTCAGGAAAAAAAAGTTCAAATGAAGGAATTATTATGATGATAATGAGAATCTAGAATTATTCCAACACATTCATTCTAGCTTAACCTTCCTGAAGCCCATCTCTATCCATGACTATCCTCTGCTTAAAATCTTTCAGAAAACACATGACCTACAGGAATAGCAAAATTCTTTGGCAAGGTATGCGGGCAAGTTCCTCAGATGTGGCCGCGACTTTCATCGCCAAGAGCACTTCGCTACTCCTTTTCAGGTATCTAATTTCAGGTCTCTCTGAAGCTACCCACTGCTCCTAGGACCTCTTGATGTTTGCCTCCATGCCTGATTGAACTTCCAGAGACCTGGCCCTTAGACAGAGCAATGAGACTGTAGCTCTAGAAAAAAAAAAAGTCAAGGGAAAAAGCCCATTTTGTTCTCAAGCAACAGAATCTAAACATTTCATCCTAATAGTCTGCCCGTTTGTGTCTTTCTACTTGGCATCTGTGTATTTATTAGCAAGCCAGGCACCGTGGAGGACCAGTGACATTATCACGTTAGTGTGTTAGAAGATAAAAACAGTTGACTTCGTTCTGTTCTGAATGTGCTGCCCTTTCTCTACTAATGGCAGGGTTTTTCTACCTTTCCGAATGGATTGCCTCTGTAAATCTTACTGACAACAATGGGAGTTAGGCTGCTAATCTGCTGGGAAGCCCTGGCAGGGTTTTCATAGTGCCCTCTGGTCAGCTTTGCATGTAACCCAGAGGATGCCAGCTGGTTAGTTGTGTAGCAAGGCTCTGGGGACACCTACTAGTGCTGGCTGATGACGTTTATCGGGCACCCACCTTGTGCAGAGCCTTTAGGACTGCCAGCAATTGAAGGTGAAATTTGCCCTGTGACCTTGGGGGTGTGCAAACTAATTGAAGACTTAGAACATGCATGCATGAAAGGAAAGTAACTTAGGAACTCACAGAAGGCAGTTAACAGCGAGTAAA
>PVJI01027681.1:0-17359 GCA_004026765.1 Micronycteris hirsuta
AGACTACATTGAATTAAACTAATAATCAATAAAAGAAGATAGCTGGAAAATCCAAAACTATTTAGAAATTAAACAACACACTTGTAAATAACGGCAAGGTCAAACAAAAAGCCTAAGATAAATTTTAAAATATTTTTAACTAAATGAAAATGAAGATACAACTTGTCAATAGTTGTGGGAGGTAACAAAATAGCAATTAGAGATAAATTTAAAACACTGAATTCTTGTATTTGAAACAAAGAAATATCTAAAGCCAATAACCTCACTCTTCACTTTAAGAAGCTAGGAAGAATAATTTAAACCTAAAACAAGTAGAAGAAGAGAAACAATAAAATTTAGAGAAGAAATTAATAAAATTGGAAACAGGAAAAGAATAGAGAAAATAGACAAAAGTAAAGATGATTCTTTAAGATGATCAATAATATTGGAAAATTCTTACTCATATTAACCCAGAAAAAAGAGAGGGAAGATGACCAACAACGGAAGTGAAAGAGGGGCCATCACTACTTCTCCCCTGGACAAAAAAGATTAAAAAAGGAACATATGAATAACTCTACGCCCTCAAATTTGATAAATTAGTTGAAATGGATCAATTTCTTGAAAGACACAGTTACCATGATTCATGCAAGGTGAAATAGGTAAACTTAATACCCTTTTATGTATTAAAGAAACATATCTATTAACAAAATAAGCATAATTTAGGAGGTCTGGATATCCCAGGAAGGAATGCAAACTCTGACAAGAGAAACTAACTGTATAAGAAATGTATGAAAGAGCAAACTGACAGTAACCAGAGAGGAGAGGGAAGAGGGATAATGGGGGGAAATAGGGGAAGAGCCATCAAGGAACATGTATAAAGGGCACATGGACAAAGCCAAAGGTGGTGTGTTCGAGGGTGGGAGTCGGGGACAGGTCGGGTAGGGGGCTGAGGTGGGGTGAAAATGGAGACAACTGTACTTGAACAACAATAAAGAAAAAATAACATCAGTGGGAGGTGAGACTCAGAAGACTGCTGTCCTGAGCAACTTTGGAAGTGAGTGGAATCTGTAAGACTAAAGATGAAAATACTGCATATAAGCACTGTCTAGTGTATATATATATATTTATATATATCTAGTGCTGAGAGTGCCAAGAAACAAAGACATGCTCAATAAAAACCCCAAATACCCTACACTGATCAGTTGTGCCAAAGTGACACAATGTCTAATTCTAAGAACTATCAGTGGTCAAAGCTGAAAAAGATTAATCATAAATAAATAAAATAGTATTTAACTCTTGGATTATAACTCAAAGTATAAAATAATTAGCCACAAGTTTATACTCTTAAATGATCAAATAAATAAATAAATAAGTGAGAAAGACAAGAAAAACTTTTTGCAGTAGAATTCTGAGTAACTTATATGAGTAACTATACCCCATCCTCACAAAAGGGGAGTATAAATCCCCACTCACTAAGTGTGTGTTACACATAGTCACTTCCTCCCAAGGAGAACTCTGTAGAAAGGATGAGAGGAAAAAGACTAACATCATGCAGAGACACCTAGTAATTCCTACCTCAGATAGATGATAAAAATAATCATCATCAGTGATAAATCATATTGATAATGTGCAGTTTTGATATGTGATAAAAACAGTACTTTACTTCTATTGTCTTTCACCCAAAATCTGGTTAACACCATTCTAGTAATGAGGAAAACATCAACCTGACTCAATAGAGGGCCATCCTAACAAAACAGTGGACTGGTACTCCTAAAAACTGTCATGATCGTTATCACACAAAACATCTGACAATCTGAGCCTAAGGAGACATAGCAACTGCATGGAATGTCTCCTGGATGGGATTCTGAAACAGAAGAAGCAATTAGGTAAAATCTAAGGACATTTGAGTAAACTAGGGATGTGACTTAATAACAATGCATCAATAGGGGTTCATTAACTGTATCAAATATACCATAGTAATGTGCTATCTTAGTAACAGGGGACACTGAGTATAGCATATAAGGGAACTTTGCATATTTTCACGAGCTTTCTATAAATCTAAAACGGTTCTATAAAATAAAGTCTACTTAAAAATAAAATATTTTTTTAAAGTAAAAGATACACATCAAAAAAGAAAAAAAGAATTTAGAGACTGAAGGCTGAATTCAGCCTCCCTTTTGTTTTATGAGTAGCTCACTTATAGGCCCTCAAGCTGTATAACCCACTCAGCAAAAACAGTATGCATCAGCCCTCCTTAAAGGTAGCTTAACTGGCCAGGGCTATGGCCTTTGGACAATTTATGCTCTGTGCTGAAGGCATTTATTACAGTTCCTCCCCAAATGTATGTTGTTCCATCCCTGGACAGCATTTAGGCAGGCACAATTTTATCCATCAGATAATACCTCGGTGAAGCTGAAGTGCTCAGGCCAGCTGTCTATACAGCACTTCCATTAACATTTTTATGCAGTGTTACAAAGTACAGCCTTTGATTCCATGTTCTTTCTCTGCACTCACACAGATCTCAACTTCTTTGTGTGTATATCTGTGTTGTTAAAATCTCATTTGCTATAATGTAGAAAGTGCCACATTAATAGTGAATAAGGAGATGTCACAGTCCATTCATGGGTTTGCTCAACAAGAGCTGAAACGATTTTCTTTTAAACATCCACGTAGGCCCTGGTCAATACTGTTCCTTCATGGGGCAGCATTCATCCCTATTGGCTTCCCTGACAGCTCTTGTGGAGCTGCTCTGGGTGCAGAGGACAGTCACTGTTGTTTGCACCGTCACCCACCTCGCTCCTAACACAGTGTTGGTGCTACATTGGAATCAATAGACCAGTCAAATGAAGCAGGCACATGCTGGAAGCAGAGTAACAACTATGTTGTTTCTGGCTCTGCAGCTTACACTCAGCAGGTATCAGAAGGTTCAATGAAAGCAGCGTCTGTGTTAGAAAGCAATGCTGACACAGCCGATGATCCCCTGGTTTGGAACCCCATGCATAAAGGCAGGTGCGAGGGTATTTTTAAACAATTTTAACTCTCTCTCTCTTTCTGCTAAACGACAATAATGTTAAGGAAAATAGAAGGCAGAAGGAATAGAGGAAGATCAAACATGAGATGTATTGACTCCCTAAAAGGGGCCATAGGCATGAGTCTACAAGAGCTGAGCAGGGGTGTTGAGGAAAAGACATTGCGGACACCACTCAGACACAGAACCTCCAGGGGCTGGAGCTTACCCAACGGCACATAGCAAAGCCTACTCAATAGCACTTAGTGCACACACTCTGAATGCTTCCAGTTTAACTATGTCTGCATCAAAGCATATGTTCGACTTCACTAGCTATTAGGGAAATGCAAAGCAAGACTACAATGAGATACCACCTCATATCTGTTAGAATGGCTACTATCAACAAGACAATAATAAATGTTGGAGACGTTGTGGAGAAAAAGGAACCCTCATTCACTGCTGGTGGGAATGTAAACTGGTACAGCCACTATGGAAAACAGTATGGAGGTTCTCAAAAAAAGTGAAAATAGAGTTACTGTATGACCCAGGAACCCCTCTTATGGGTATCTACCCCATAAATTTGAAAATATTCACTAACAAAAAGAATACACCCCCATGTTTATTGAGGCATTATTCACGGTGGCTAAAACACAAAAACAACCGAAGTGTTCTTTGCTAGATGACTACATACAGTAGATGTGGTACATGTATACAATGGAATAATGCTAAGCCATAAAAAACACGAAATACTGCAGTTTGTGACAACATGGCTGCATCTGGAGAATATCATGCTAAGTAAAATATTGGACAGAAAAAGAACCATATGATTTCACTCATATGTAGGATATAAAACTGAAAACAATGAATGAACAGACAAGAAAAATAAACAAGCAAAAACTCATGGACGCAAAGAACAGTATGGTGGCTACCAGAGGAAGGGAGAGGAAAGGGTGAGAGGGGTCAGATACATGGTGCAGGAAGAACCGACTTTGGGTGCTGGACATACAATGCAAAACACAAACGCTATATCATAGAATGGTTCACTCAAAACCTATATGTCTTATTAACCAATGTCACCCTAGTAAGTTTAATTTAAAAATAATAATTCACATCTTATATATATATATATACATATATATACACACACACCATGTGTATTTGTGCTTAATTATAGTATTTAGTTATCAACTCTTTAAAAGAGGGCATTTAGAATCATTCATTCACAGTGGACATAATGCAATTTAACTTCTCCACAATGGATTATCTGGCAAATCAATGAGCTTTCATGGTACAGATCAACTAACATCATTTTGCATCTTTAATTAATGGTAAGTTTGAGATGGAGTAGAAAAATATGTTTGTTACATTATAATTGTGTTAAAGCAAGTGTTGTACCTTCGCACATTCAAAAAAGATTTTTTGTAACTCACACCCACAAAGATTCTTTATTTCAAGTCTGACTCATTAGCCAAGAGAATGGTGAAAGTGAGTGGTTATGTTTTAGAGCATGATTTCATCTGGATCTATAATGAAAGTAATTAAAAACAACTTGACCATTGTTGCTATTTTGAAAATTTGGCACAATGTATTTAAGCAGAAAAACCTATAAGAATTGTTATCAAACTTTAGCGCATTTCCACTGAAGCAAAATAACAGGTAGACACCCTTTCCAGACACAAGGTGTGGCAAGCACTCTTTTCCATCCCCACCCTTTACCACTCGCCCACCACCCCGCCTCAGCTAGGTGTCTGTTCAGTCAGGCGACTGAAGACATGCTAATTGCCTCTTCTCAGAATGCTTGCTGTTCCCATTGTCAGGTTAACTCCCAGACCCGACCCGCCTTCTATAAGCTCTAACAGTGCTGTTCACCATTGGCTATAGGTCTTGGCACATTTGTTGTGGTATATTATTTGACTAATCTCCATCACCCAGAATAATCAGTAAGCTCCTTGAAAGTAGAGACAATGTCATTTTGGTCATTATTATTTCCCTGGTCTTTAACATAGTGGCTGGTGCTTATTAGAATAGATAGATAGATAGATAGATAGATAGATAGATAGATAGATAGATAGATGATAGATAGATATAGATATTGATTTAGATATAGATATGGTCTTGCTTTTGATTACTTCTCTTTCTGATCCCTGAACCAGGCTGAGAAGTTCACTCCCTTGACTAGTCTGGAGGTTAT
This sequence comes from Micronycteris hirsuta, assembly GCA_004026765.1. Classification (NCBI taxonomy): domain Eukaryota; kingdom Metazoa; phylum Chordata; class Mammalia; order Chiroptera; family Phyllostomidae; genus Micronycteris; species Micronycteris hirsuta. Next base: position 5,178 of record PVJI01027681.1, read on the forward strand.
AACTGTAGCCCTGACTCGCTCGCTCACAGACGACACAAGTAAATGAGGTCAATGCAACTCTTTGTGTCACAAATGCTTCATCTGTAAATGATGGAGAAGGACTAGATGCTTCTAAGGCACTCACTGCCAGGTCTAGCTCTGAAGCTTCAAAGTCAAGTGTTTCCAGGCTATCATGTCACTTCACTGGACCAGGTGTTCCATATCTAGTTAAATGACTGTAAAGTGAAACTCTTCCCCATGAATGTTTAATGAACTTAAGGGAATGCCAGACACAGGCAATTCATTTGTTAAACACTGCAATTTGCAAAGAAGTTCAGGTAGTTAACCTGCACTTCAAGATAAAATAAAGACAGATTGCCTGATATGGTAAGCAAGCAGGAAATTTTTCCTCCCAAGGATTATAGTGTACCTGGATAACATGGCATTAATCATATAGTAGGAATAAATGCTTGCGGGAGTGGGAGTGTGGGAAAGGTGCTAACAGAACGCCTCTGCTAGGCTTAATGGACACATTTTGCAGCTTGAGCTTGGTCTTGATCATTTTTCTGTTGGGGGCGGCTACCCTGTGTATTAGAGTGTATTTATCAGCACCTCTGCCCTCTATTCCATATGTGTCTTCAATGCACTTTTCTTTTTTCGGGGTCCTTAAAAGCCTTCCTCTCATGTCTATTCTCTGCCTGAATTCCCAATTTCTGTTTAGCCCTGTAGACTGATGATCTCTTGAAATGTGTTATCCTAGCTGACCACATCACAACTCAGAGACAAAATATCCTTTATATACACCCTCTTTATTAAAAAATGGGTGAACATAAAAAGATATATCTCCTTGTTATAGTGGGGGTCCCATGGAAATGATCCATTTGGGCCCACCCTCTGTTGCTCTGGGGCAACGTACAAAATGTCCTGGCAGGAGGCACAGGCTGGAGAAAAGGGAAAAGGGAGAAAAAAAGAAAATAAAATCACCTGTACTCAAAGGTCTTTCAAGTGCTGGAATCCTTACAGTCAGTAATTTCCTTCATGTTTGTCTAATCCTAAAATATCTAATCAAATGAAGGATGGGAAGAGCACAGGAGTGAATTTTATTTTAATATTGTTTCCATAAAATGCAATAGAAAGAACATGAATGTCTACTAGGAGGGGAAGGATGAAAAAGTGTGAAGTGGCCACTATGTGTGGACTGTTACACTATCTCCCAAATGAATTTATAGAAATTACAAATTGTACAGAATATGGTACTGATCAGATGTTCAGTGGTGGGAAAAAGGACAAAAAACGAGTGTATGTTTTGCTATAACCCTGTAAAATGCACAAGGTCTGACAAAGGCACTCTTCTTGACAGGCAAACTTTAGACAGGCTCCTCTGAGCCTTCTTTTTGAGGAGATCTACACTTTTGCCTATAAAAACTGTAGGTTCTCAGTCCTAATTGTTTCATCTACTCACCCACTCACAGACACACTAAAAGACTTGGGTAAACTCTAACGTAGTTTCTACTAGCTCAAGACTGCACCCTTAGGATGACCCTAGGTACAGTTTGACAGGCTTGCCTGAAAACAAAACAAAACAAAAACTAAAACGAAAACAACAAAAACCTCCCAAGGCCGCCAAAGGAATTTACTGTTTGATCTAGGCAACACTTGAGCAGGAGGCCCCTGACCTGCCTTTTCTAGAGCATTTACTAGAAAGGGTTTACAATCATAAATCCTCCTTTGTCACTCTGAGGTGTCACTCGTGCATCTCAGGAGTGTCTCTCAAGGACCTGAAAGCCATTTCTTTGAAATGTAATCAATAGGAAGGATAGGGCTTCTGTCTCCCAGTCTCTGTAGAAGTGCAGAATCCTAAATTCAGTAATTTCTAGCTAACAGACACAGGTAGTCTAATCACATTTACACTGACCAACTCTGTAATTTTTCACTTCCCCGATTCTCTGAAACCCCCACTGTTTCCCCTCCCCATTCCATCATTCTTTCTTTAAAACACCAAGTCACTTCAGTACAAATTGAAGTTGAGTTCAGTTCACACTGGACCCTCTTCCATAATGCAATAGTATATTACTGATTAGAATCAGTCTTTATCATTTGAACTATTGGCTGGTTTTGTTAATCTTTGACAGGTCCAGTTGAAGTAACTGAAGCCCTCAATTACTGCATTTGTTTTAGGGTGGTGGGATATCCATTAGAAATCATTAGCGAAAGCATTCTCTCTGTTTCAAAAAAGAACAATCTCTGCACATAGGCATGATTATAAGTTAAATAAACCTTGCTAGGAAGCAATTCTCATTTATGAATTCTGCATTAAACATCTAAGTACATCTGTTATGCCCAACATAACAGTAACTTTCTGGGTAATGATTTCTAAGAATCACAAATGATGTATGAATTCCCAGTGATTTACACATTTGGAGGGCTGGAAAGTGTCCTGGATGATTGCCTATTATACTCAAATACTAGGTTTACGATATGGCCTTTGTTTCTTCGTTTTGTGCCTGAGACTCTGAAAGTGCAGTCTTACATGGGGACAGAATGGCTACCCAGAGAGGAATATTTCAGTGTGCCTTAGACGGTATTCACTTGCCTTAAAATTAGTGTTTTGCATTCTATCTCAGAAATGATAAAAACTGCTTTAGAAAGACATAGGATTCAAAGAGTTTGCATTTAACTTCAAGTTATTAGGAAGCATTGACTGAGACCACAACTCTCACCTCCCGCCTCTCTCACCTTGGACTTCTCTCACACCCCTTATGTTGGAGTGCCAGAACATAGCATGGATTCTTAAGATTACATAACTTTATTCTTTCTCTTTGTTCTAGTATTTTTTCCTTTAGTCTTTGACTATCTGATGAACCTTTCATATTCTTCAAAACCCAGCTCAAACCTGACTTTGTTAAGAGGTAGCCTCCACGCATGCTTCACCTCTCCTTACCCCTACCTCCCTCTCATCTCTTCTCCAATTTCTGTTCCAATATCAACCATCTCAGCCTACACACCTCTGATTCTGGTGTTTGTATTTCTTATTATACATAAGTTCCCATCTGGTAGGGAACACTGTATCCCTCCTGCCCAGCACAATTTCTGATGCAAAGTAAGGATTCAGTAAATGATTATGGAAGAAACAACTGAAACTCTTTTTGCTTCCAGAGACTAACTTATATTACCTATTATAATCAAGAGCTGAGATTTAATTTTTCTCTTTTACCCAGACACATATTTGTTCATAGGCACACATGGGACTGCGATATGATATAAGGAAAATCCACAAAGCACTAAAAAATATATACGAATCTGATCGCAGGCTCCAGAACTCTGGGGACCGGAAGCATTGAGGTGGGCTGCGAGAAGGGAGGTAGAGACGCGTAACTTACATTTTGCAGCTGGACATGATTCTTCACCAAGTGTTCTGACTTTGCCATTGTGCTGGACACTTTGAGACTGTAGTTTTTACCATTTTGTGGCTCTTTCAGCTGCTCTTGAATTTGTTTAGCTTGTTTTCTGTTGGTTTAAGTAAAAAAAAAAGTATAGTTACATAAATTTACACTATGCATATTTTTTGAGGTTCATTCATTCCTATCATCTATATTGTTAGTTACCAAAGCTAGATAAACTCAGTTAACAAAGAGAATCCTTCCCTCATTTTCAATTTCACCAAGAACTATTTCCAATTTGGGGAGAATGTGGTATTATCCATCATCACCCAGGGACTCACACCCAGTGGTGCTCTGAAGACAGAAACATAATGTATTGTCCTTGCCCTCATGGACGCAAGAGGTCCCTACCCCTCAGTGGTCAGCTGCAAAGAATTAGAAATGCTCTGAAAAAGTGACCAGTGGAAAATGTGAAGCTTGGACCTAACAGCCACGTATAACATACTTGAAAAGTTACATTTATATCTGCGCAATTCAAATATGTGTAGCTTACTGTGTGGCTGGCATATGTACCATAACATGTATATATTTTCCTTTTTACCTTTTTAGAAACAGCTCATTTATTGTTATCATCAACCCTACATATAAATTTTTTATCCCTTTGTAAATACTTTTTGTAAGTAACAAAAATAGCTAATGCTTAAAGAGCACCTACTATGTGCCAAACATCAGTTCACTTATTCTTCACATATTCTGTGTGACAAAACATTAATTCTATACTTATTTATTAGATGAGAAAACTGAGGCACAGAAATTTAAATTGTTTGCTTACATTCACATAGCTAGTAAGTAGTGGAGCTGGATTTGAACCCAGTCAGTGTGGCTGCATAGTCTATACTCTTAACCACTACTCTAAACGATCAAATCCCTTTCCTGTGACCTATAGTTTCTTAGTGTGAATGTGGAGACTACTCTCAGTTTTTAGACTCCAAATGAAGTACTCCTGCCTGCATATGTGAGGTGACTGTTATCTGAGATGCAACAAATCATTGCATTACTAACTGCTCTCTCCCAAAATCTTTGCAGCAACTAACTAGCAGCAGACAACTCAGCACCAATAAAACACATAAATAAGCCAGGTGGTAAGGGACAAATACCATATGATCTCACCTTTAACCGGAACATAATCAACAAAAGAAAAAAGCAAGAAAAACATAACCAGAGACACTGAAATTAAGAACAATCTAATAGCCGGGGGTCAGGGGCTATGGGGAGAAGGGTTTTCAGGAGCCTCTATAGAGGACACATGGACAGAACCAAGGGGGAGGGTGGAAGAAGGGGAGGGAGGTGGATTTGAAGGGGGTAGGGGAAGGGGAGGGGAGAGGTTGCAGACAACTGTAATTGAACAACAATAAAGTAATTTTAAAAAAAGAATATATTTTAAAAACACCCCCCCCACACACACACATAAACAAACAAAAGGAAGTAAACAAAAAACTTTGCAGCTCATCTGCCCTAACTTTGCCTCTTCCCCAAGGCCCTGTCAAGGTCAGAGCTCTGGTGGAGTACATAGGAACACTGGCTCTTGCAGGGAGCATCACCAGCCAGGAAGCTCTCTGCAAAGCTCAGGCTCATGTATCAGAGCGACTGGGATTTGCATCCTAAATAAAAATAGATTGATATCCTAACCATCTCTGAGCCTCAGTTTCCTCTTCTGCAGATGGAGTTTTTAAAAGCTATCTTCCATACTGTGGAAACTAAAGTGAGAGCACATGTGGAGTGTTGATCTTTTCCCTTCCTCATCATTTAGCAAGCTTGGATGGGAAGGATGCTGCAGAGGAATTAGAACAGCGGCTCAAAGTGAAAAGAAAAGATAGTATTAATTGCATCTCTCACAAGCAAGTCACAGCATTTGCTACAGGATTTGGAGATTCTGAGCATCATTACTTCTTTTGAATTTACAACATGAGTGTGATGTACTCTGTTTAAATACCTCTTTCATCTTTTTCATCATTTGCAGGCGGTAGTGGGGGTGTTGCTTTTATCTCCAGGACTTTCAGTTGCTTTAATCCAGTTATAATAATAATAATCTATCTACTTCCTAACAGCTAACCTGTAGTCTATTGTTAAAAATAAATCAATCATCAGCATTTTTAGAAGCACATTATAGCCACAAAATCGTATCAGGATTCATTGATGAAGCAAAGGGAAAATCAGAAGGTCCCACATGAATAAATCATCATGAAGCAGTGAGAGGAGGCTTGGCACAGAGAAAGGACCCAATTACTCTCCTAAAGATTAAATAGAAATACTATCTTTTCAGTAATTCTATAATTTAATTTTTGGGAAATATAGAATATATTGACTTATTGCGAGTGATGAGAATTTCCTTCATTGTGTCCTTCAGAGATGTTGGGGTTTAATTAACTCAGAAAACCCTCTAAATTCAAGAAGGTGTTCTTCTCTTCTACCTAATCATATTACCTTCAAACTTTCACGACCTAACGATTTTCTGTAATGTTCTATCGGGTGAGGTCATGCCGTACGAAGAGTGACAAGAGAATGGGGAAAGGACCAAAATGGTGAAATGCCTTTACCAAAGTTCATTTAAAATAAATATACATGTATATAAACATATATACTTATATACATCTATATATGTATATCTATAGCCTACTTTCTTAATAAAAAATAAGTACCTTTATCTGCAGAAGGTCTGATTTCTTGGCAAAGGAACTATAGAGTATATTCGAGACACAGATACCAACTGGTGAATCAAAATAGATTTTATAGTATTCATATTTTATACTTGTCTAAAACCATTATGAGTATCAAGTAAAAATACCATGAAAGAAAAAGAATATATTTTTTAAAGAAAAGTCTAGATACTGAGTTGATTATGTTTAGATCTACATCAGTGACTTCTCTGTTCAGAACAGTTAACTCCTTAATCACAGGCATACACTGAACCTTTAATTCTGGCAAGTAATCAAAATGTTCAAAGAGCATAGAGATTTTATGATCACAAAGAGGAATGATAACTATGTGCATCAAAGATAAATCACACACACATGCATATGCATGCTATATATACTCACCACAGTCTACAAGAGACTCTAAGTCATTATAGATGTTTGATGGACCAATTTGCATTAAGATCCCTCTGCCTGCAGCAAAGACTGAGAACTTGAAGAATGACAAAGTGCTTTCTCTGAAAAGTAACCTTTTAACAGGTGAAAGAAATGGTCTTACTTGCTTTTGAAGTAGAATGCTGCACAGAACATGCCCACGATGACAAGTCCAAAGATGATACATGAAATTGACAGCACCTGCCTTTGATAAACTTCTTCGCTCTCTGTGGATACAAAAAACAGAATTAGAATGGATGTTAGCAGGGCACAGAAGAGACAATCTCCATCCTTGTTCTTCTGAGCAGGTAGACACCTTTCAAAGCAAACTTTTTGTTCTTGTCATGAATAGGAAAAACACGAGAAAGTTAGTAGGACTTGATTTCTTTGCAATGGCCTATAGGAAAGCTGGTTGCTACCTTGTGTACTACATGCTAACTGAGAACTCATACACAGATTAGGTTTCTTATTATCAAAAGACATTCCATGATTTAGGACATACCAGGAACATACATTTTTAAAAATTATGGTGGGGTTCAAAATAAACTGCTACAGAAACAAATATGTGTCCATTAGAACTTTCCTGTGCCGGTGATGACTTCCAATTTATTTTATGTGACACTAATGCCACTACATTTTATGATTTGGTCCTTGGCTGTCAGCTTCCAATTTATCCACCCACTACTGTGATTGACATCACTAATAAAGGAGAACACCAGTATATATAGGTGAATATTTATTCACCCATTCTATGACTTCCTCAGTATCAATGGTCTGGCACAGTAACCTAAATCTCTATTATCAAAGTCACATTTTATAGGTTCTTATCACATAAAAATAAGAATTCATAAATAAGCATTTCACTTTTCAGCTATTACTATTTTATACCCAGCTTATTTTCTAAAATGTGTCTACTTAAAAAGTTTTTCCATCTTATAAAGACCTTTTATCCATAGATTTCAGAACTTTCTATTATTATCCTCTCCTTTTCTCCATTTCTCTCTTTGTATAGCGTACAGACTATGATTGCAGCCACTTACTCTGTTACAAATAACCTCATCTACTGCACCCTTTTCTCATTGTCTTTTACTCATTGGAAAAATAACTGTGTATGAATCCAAGCAACTGCCTTGTCTACCCCTCTACCTTGAACAGTTCAGATTGGAGAGAAAATTGCACAATTTGGAAAATAGATGCCAATTAAGGTTGACAGTCACATTGCTGAAATATACAGACATCCAATAGTAACTAACAATCTCATCAGCCTTACTCTCTTCCCCACTCTCTCATATCTTCCATATATGTTATAAAAAATAACTCAGTACAGAAGGTATCATCTCAATTTATAACATAAAATATATAAAATTAATTGCACTTCTATTCCTTTTTGATTCTCTCTTACTAACATAGTACAGTAGTTCTCAAACGTTAGTGTGCATTGCAGTCACCTTGAGAGCTCTTGATGGGCAGACTGCCACCTACTTTCTCTCCCAGGGAAACTGTTGTAGTAGGTCTGAAGTGGGGGCAGAACATTTACATTTAAAAAAAATTCCCAGACGATTCTGATGTTTCTGGTCTATGAAACATAATTTTCAGTGAGAAACACCGAATAGACTAAGAATCCTCAAAACTAAGATCTATATAACAGAATAACCTAGGGAGGATTTGTTTTTCTTTGTTAAGGCCAATTATGGATTCATTTTGGACCTTCTGAATCAAAATGTCTATTCAGAAGAAAATTTTCAGGTGTTTCTCATGCACACTGAAGTAAGAGAATGATTCAGTTAGAGAAAATGTTAACTTTTTATAAAAGACTAATTCCTCTGGATATAATTGTCTTCTATTATCTCAGCATCTTCATAATAAAAAATTGAAGAGAAGGAAAAACATTCCAGTTCATTCTATTACACCAACATTACCTTTATATGAAAACTAGACAGAGATATAAAAAGAAAATAAATTACAGGCATATATTCCTCTTTGACATAGATACAAATATTCTCACCAAAATTTAAGAAAATCAAATCCAGCAAGAAGACCAAACGTGGTTTATATAAGGAATGCAAGGTTGATTTAATATTTAAAAACTAATAAATAAGCCCTGACAAGTGAGGCTCAGTTGGCTGGGCAGCACCACACAAAACTAAAGGTCACTGGTTCAATTCCTGGGTTGCACATGCCTGGGTTGCAGGCCCAGTCCCCAGTTGTGATGAATCCTTTGGTTCACAGACTGTCACTCAATCCACTGAGCCACACCAGCCAAGGCTGATGCACAATTTTAACAGCCAATAAAAATAATTTAATTATTAGATTAGAGGAAAAAATTACTTAAAATCTAACTTTCATTCTTGATTAAAATTCCCAAAAACTAGAAATAGAAGAGATTTTATCACCCTGATAAAGGATATATATATAGTATAATAATTATAAATAATATTTTATAATATATTAAAAATATATATAAATTATAAGACTGAAAGTTTTTCACCTAAAATCAAGAATGAAGCAAGAATATACGCTCTCACCACTTCTATTCAACATTGTACTGAAAATTTAGTCAATGCACTAAGCAAAAAACAGAAGTTCAATCCATTTAGTTTGGAAAAGTAACGGAAAAATCATCATTGTTCTCAGACAGCATGATCATCTATGCAGAAAGCTGATAAAATTTACAAAAGATGGAATAACTAATAAGGAAGCATTGCAAATTTTCAGGATATAAGGTTTCTGGATAGATGATACAAAAATTGAATGTATGTCTACTTAATAACAAAAATCAGAAAGTAATATAATATTATTATTTACAATAGTATCAGAAATATAAAGTACACAGAAACAAAATTAACAAAAGATACATGAGGCCTATACACTGAAAACTACCCAAACATTATTGAGAGAATTTAAAGAAAACCTGATAAATGAAGATATGTATATATATTCTCTTATTAAGATGCCAATTTTTCTCAGATTAATAGGTTGATTACAGTTCTATTAAAAATCTCAGAAGGAATTTTGCTGTTGCTTTTGTTGTAGAAATTGACAAGCTGATTCTAAATAGTATATGGAAATACAAAAGATCTGGACTAACCAAAACAACGTTTTGGTAGCCAAGAGGTCAAATTGAAGGACTTAAATTACTTTGTCCCAAGACTTATTATAAAGGTACAGTAATCAAGGCAATATGGTATTGGGCTACTTATAAACAGGTAAGTCAATGGAACAAACAAAGGAGTCCAGAAATATATGCAACAATATGTGACCAATTGATTTGTGAAATGGTGCCAATAATTCAAAAGGAAAATAATCTTTTCAAAAAATGACATTGTAATGATAGTACTGCCATATCCACAAAAATGAACCTTGACCTTAGACCTTAATGGAAAATTTCACACTATAAAACTATGAGAAGAAAACATGTGAGAAAATCTTAATAACCATGGGTTTGGCAAAGATTTCCTAATTGCAACATAACAGATAAAAAATACAAAAATTTTAAAATCAATAAAATGGATTTCATCAAAGGTAATAATGTTTGTTCTTCAAAATATAGACTTACATACTGAACCAAATGGACTATTCAACAGAAATATATATTCAATGACATGGCTTGTACATACAACATATGGATCTCTTACAACTCAATAAGAAGACAAATAACCCAACTTTGAAATGGGCAAAAGATTTGAATGAACATTTCTCCAAAGCTATATAGATGACAAGTAAATACATTAAAAGATGCTGAATATCATTAGTCCTGATGGAATTGAAAATTAATCTGCAATGGGATATATGGAATCTCTACTAGAATGATTAAAATAAAAAAAAACCTTACCAAGGATGTAAAATAATTTTTAATTCTTGTGTACTTCTGGAAGAAATGTAAAGTAGTATAACCAGTTAAGAAATAATTTCATGAAAGTTGAACATATGTCTACCTTATGATGAAGCCATTCCATTTCTAGGTATTTACCCAAGACTAATGAAAGCAAATGTTCATTATGTACATAAATTTTCATGGCAGCTTCATTTTTAATAGCAAAAATGTATAAATAATCCAAATGCCTACTAACAGGTGAATGGATACACAACATGCATTATAATCATTCAATGGGACATTATTCAGAAATAGAAAGGGATGAGCTATTAATATAAGCAAGAATACATATGAATCTTAGAATAATTAAAAGTGTACCTGTTGTGTTATCCTAATTGTATAAAATTCTGGAAAATGAAAACAAATCCATGGTGTATAGAAAGCATGTAAGTGGATATCTGGGCTCAGGAATGGAGAGGCTTTGGTGGAGGAAAGAGACCTCAGAGTGGTGTGAGGAAACTTTGGAGAGTTATATGTATATTCATTGTCTCAGATAGGATAATATTTTAGTGGGTAAATATTTATATCAAAATGTATCAAATGATAAATTTTAATTATTTTATTTTATGTCAGTTATAGTTGCAACAACATTAATCCTGGGGCAAAGAATACAGGGACCACGCAGTGGATATATATGATACAAAGATACATGCCTGATGCAACACCATCCACCCACACTAACTCCTCTCCTTTTCTTCTAACATGTCTAAGATTTACTTTATAGAGCCTTGATGATTTTCTTTATCCTTTTCTGAAATATTATTCCATATTTGTTTTTTAAGTGCCTACTCACCTTTTGACTTCAAATTAAATGTTAGTAACTCAAAAAATCTTGCACTGCACTGCAAGCATCACTAGTGCAGGAGACCATGTTTTTGTTGATTTGTTCGTTTAACTCACCACTGTTTCTCTAGCACCAAGTGCAGTTCTTCCCACGTAGTTAACACCCTAAGACTTGTTACTTAGTGAATAAATAGATATTTCAGGGTTTATAGGGATTTTCTGCTGCTGTTCATGAAATATCCACTCTCAGCCAGGGATGTTTTTAAGGTTTAATATTTGTCCTTTGTTCACACCATGCCCTCTCAGGCTTCACACAAATCCTCCTTCCCCAAGTTGACCAATGGCAACCGACTCCACCCATTTTGAACTCTGGGCTTGGCTCTTCTCAATGGGGCTTTCCCATTCAAACATACCTCCTCACTGTGACTCTGTCACAAGTCCTTTGCAGAGGTAGGAGTGCCATAAAGAAAATGATGAAGCCATTTGTTCTCAGGCATCAAAAGAAACTGTAGTTTTGATCTATGGACAGATAAATACCATCATTGTTCATCTTCTTTTCCCTACCATCTGATTGCCAGGCCCTGGCTTTCTGGGTGATTTTTAGGCTGCCTAGTCAGGGTCCAGGAAGACACTCTGCATGGTTGTGTTTATGTATGGTTCTTAACACACTCCATACCTGCAATGTCAACTGCCTGGTTTTATGTTTTGGCCTAGCTTCACCCAATGTTGATACCAATCCAAAGCCAGGAAACTAGCCTGAGAGTTGGCTCATGGCACAGAATTCCCCATATCAGGACTTGTTGGGGTACTTTTGTAACCCCCCAGAAACTTCCTGGGACTGCTAATGTGAATGAGTCCATGACTTGTGATATTCCTCTACCAGCAAACTCAACTACCATATTCTACCTTTAGTTAGGTAAATGAGTATTAGACACAACAGACCTGGATTAAAATCTATGTGTACAGAAGCCAGTTTCTGGAACTTCTTTTCTTTCTTTTCCCTTCCCTTCCCTTCCCTTCCCTTCCCTTCCCTTCCCT
>PVJI01027682.1:0-17367 GCA_004026765.1 Micronycteris hirsuta
GTGCCCTGGGGTGTTTTAAATATTCAACGAAAACATACACTGTTCACACTACCACTATTAAGTTGTTTGGCCCAATCATCTAATAAACTGAATTGTCAGGTTTTCATTTAGGAGGTGAGGGGCGGGGGGGGGGGCGGTGCGCCCTGTCTAGGGGCCTCCGTGAAAGAGTTGCGCCAGACACCAAAGGTTTCCTGAACCTTGGAACTCCGGGAGCTCCGGCTTCGCGGAGGGCAGGTCCTCGAACAACGTCGGTCCTTTGAACGTCATTTTGTTGTGATGTTGATGGGAGGCCATCGGATCGTGGCTGTGGTTTAACCAGTTGTCCGTGGTAAATTTAGTTTAGTTTTGAATCGTTGCACCTCAGGTCATAGAACTGATTGCGGACGGTGCTAAGTGAGGATTTCATTGTGTTCTGTGAGGGTAGTGTGCAAGCAGTTTTGTTTTTCATTTGACAAACACGGACTCATGTACTGTATGCAAGTGAGCAACCTGCTTTTTTCGTTTTACAGTCCTGAGAATACATTGACATGTAATTAAAGGATTTCTTTTTACTTAACTAATATCCCATTATTAGATAGATATTTTTTCAAATTTCTCCCTTTTTATAAATAATGCTGGATAAACATCTTTGTAAATAAAGACATTATACCACTTGGCCAGGAGATGTGCATATGTTTAAGATTTTCGATATGTGGCCAAATTGCTTTCCAGAAAGGTCCCTTCTAACCTGATTCCAACCAACACTGTATGGAAATAGCAGATTTACAGTATATTTGACCATTGTATATATTGTCATTTAAAAATACTCTTTAATAAATTTAAAAAATGCTTTCTCATTATTGTACGAATGTATGTCCTCAGTTACTAATGAGTTTGGAAATTGGTTCATTTGTTTATTAGCCATTTGCTATTCTTTGGTGAATTGCCTATTCACGCTCTTTGCTCATTTGTCACTTGGAATGTTCTCCTGCTCCTTATTGATTTGCAAGAGCCTGCATCCAGTTTTAATGAAAAGTTTAAATCTCTGATGCAGCTGTCTCAAGCGCTGATGGCTGCAGTTCTCTGCAGGCCTAATTGTTTTAATAAAGTTCCCCTAGTGACTCAGAAGAGGCTAATGAATGTATAGATTTGATTGATGGAGCTGAGAAAAGCAACGTAATTAGAAGTTTCCTCTCCCAATCAAAGGAGCCAACTATATTTATCAGTTCCTCTTCCTATTCCCCCCCTATTTTGAAAAGTACATTTAAATATATCCCACTGGTCTTGGCAGGGCTGGGCAAGGGTTGGCAGGGTTGAGGAGAGCCAGGGCTGGCTGTTATATAACCCTCCAATTAATTCAGGGTTTCATTTCCTCTTCTAGGTTCCATATTTTTGTCTTTAAAGGGGAAGCTTCAGATCTCTTCGGTTCATTTCTGCCTCTGCAGCCCCCAGAACCAGGCAGGAAGACATTGCCTAGCAACCAGGGCTCTGCTTAGAGACACACAAGCTTCGGCCCGGCCAAGAGAGGAGACTCGGGAGTCAGGATGAAAAGGGCGAGCTTTGAACTAGAGAGCTGTCACTGAGTGAGATGTAATAGCCAGGGGTCCTCCCAGAGGAACCCCAATGTCCGGGGCCGTGAGACAGAGTTGGGGTCGGGGGGTGGCTTCAGGCACAGTCCTTGGAAGATTTACCCCCACTCTGGAGAGGGACGAGAAGCTGAGTGCTTTCAGCTTGGGCCCAGAACCAGGGTTCTATTGCTCCTCTTCCCCTCAACCCCTGAGTAATCTGAGATGTAGAGGCTTAATCTCTTGGAACTCCTTGTGCTGCCCAGTGGTCAATATTGGGGGGCACAAGCCATCACTCAAAACTCTGGGGATAAAGGCTGCTCCCCCAGGGTTCAGCTTTATCATTTGGGTCTGAGCAGGCACGTGCGATCCCTCTCACTGTGAGGCTGGGGGGCCATATTAACATCTCTAGGACACTTTCCACCCATCATCCAGAGATGCATGACTGGAGGTGGGGGGGTACCAAGGAGAGCAGGGGCTCTGGCTGGCCGGCCTCCAGGGTTGAATCCTACTGGCAAACTGCCCCTATTTAGTAATTATAGTATCTTTTCCCAAAACAATCCCCCCTCACGCGCACACCTATGTATTCCTCATGGGTTTCCACCCTCCTATTTTTCCTTCTTTTTCTCCACGGGACTTGCTCTGGCCATAGGAGTAATACTGAGCAGGACAAGAGCAGAAGCCTTAAAGGTTCTTCTGTGGTTTGGCTTGCTCTTCTGCCTTCTGTTACAAAAAGCCGAGCCACATAGTCACTGGCCCAGGGAGAATTGAGGAGACATGTATCATACACTTGAACTCAGCCTAGCCTGAAATGGCGCCATTCCAGCCGACCCCCAGGCCCATGAACACGGAAGACAATAGGTTTGTGGTTGTGAGTCGCCGAGATCCAGGGACTGTCTGTGAAGGGGTTTTATTGCAGCAATACCTGCCTAATGCACTGTTCATTACGCTCTACCACTCTTTCCTGCTAGATTCCAGGCTCTTGTGTTTTATGAAGCCTAGTTGGTCAGCCTCTCCTTCAATTCTGTGAGCTTTATCATATCCTTCCAATAAAGTTTTCTCTTTGTGACAGTTAGTTGGAATTGATTCTGGGGTTTGTAACCCAGAACCCTGATTGGTAGAGCTCATCCACCAGTTCTCCTGGGTCTTGAATTTAAAAGCTTTCTCATATAATCTGAATGGTCGCCCCTGCCCCCCTCCCCCCACCGCCCTTCCTTTTCTTCTCATGTAACCTCTGCTGCGTCCCGCTGAAACCATTTGTGCCCTAGACCATGTCTGGGGCACTGTGCAGACATTTGCTTTGCCTGGAACATTCTCTCCCCATCTCTAACTGCAGAGGTCCTAGACACCTTTCAAGGCTCCACTCAAATGTCACCTCCTCTATGAAGCCTTTCCTGATTCTCCCAGGAGTCCCCTCTCTCCTCTACAATCCTGGGAGCAGATGCCCCTGATCCAGGTGGAGCTGACCTTCCCCTGTAAGCTGCTGTGGTTTACTCCCTGCTCGAGGGGAGCTCACGGGGGCTGTCATCCCTCAGGGGAGGCAGAGTGCCCAAGTCCTTTCCCACCACCACCATTCCTGTTCATTGCTTTCCAGTGGCATTTCCTGACACTCGGGGGGAAGGGCCTCCTCATGTCACGTATTTTTGTATCCATGGTGCCAAACTCAGGGTCTAGAACAAGAATATTCTCTAAAAAGTAGTTGGTTATGTGACTACAGGCATAAACAAATGTCCATCTTTTCTAGAATCTTGGGTTAGAACAAGCACACAACAGAAATGTACTCTTAGCCAATGAATGTTTCCTTCGATCTGAGATGGGACATGACTGTCACCTTCTTTACCCTGATGAAGTTGGGTCTGGGGCCAGCCACAGGCAAACGTTACAGCAAAACACTCACCTGAAGCCCCCAACGTCAGATTCATTCGCTCCCTCCTGCTGCACTTGATGGGACCACGTTGGCCTGTGCTCACAGGTTCAGTATCTGTGACCCACGAACCCAAGCTCCGGAGTGGGGAGGTGAGGAGCCGAACGCCTGCACACCATAGAGGGAAGGGAAGAAGCTAAGTCTCCAGATCGTCAGTCCTCTCTTTCTTACGAGGAATAGCAGACCAGAGAGGACCCAAGCTGGGTTTTTCCATTGGGTCTTCCCACCACACAGCCTGTTGATGGGCGGGGCATCACCACACCTGCGCCAACCTCCACAGACACAAAGGCTGCTGTCCTCTGCCCAGGAGGAGTCTTAAAATACTGAATGCTGCCTGCCTCTGGGAGCCGGAGTCAGCTGCCTCGGTACACTCAATTCCTGGATGACAATTTCCTGCCCTTTACTTGTGGCAATGATTGGTGTAACAGTAGCTGGTCAGTAATGCCCACTTCTGGTAGCCAAGGCTGGACCAGGCAGGGGAGAGATCCAGGGTGTAAGGAGCCACAGGAGAATGTCATGTGATGGCACCTCTGGAGCCAGGAAGACCTGAGGTCAAGTCTTGGCTCTGCCACGTGCTGGACCTGTGGCTTCTGGTTTCTCATTTGTACAGTGGGAGTAAAAACAGCGCCCCCCTCAGGGAGCTGATGTATGGTGAGTACAGTGCCTGGCCCACAAAGGTGGTGAGTGGGCAGTATCTCAGTCTACAGGGCACAGCTTTGCTTACATCGGCCTACCTGGTGCTTAAAAGGAATTTGAAGTTACACTTACATCTTGAAAGATTTGATATTAAAATCAGGATCTCCAGCTTTTTCTAAAAAATCCAGTCTATAATACTGAAGGTGGCTCCCTCTTCAGCTCACCACAGTCCCCACCTGTCCCTGTTGCCTCTCTGCCATTGGTGCCAAGTGACAGGATGCTTTGCATTGTGTGTTTTCCTTAGAGTAGCTTAGATTTTTCTAATTCCTTTACATCCCTCAGTTGTTTTCTCACCCTCCTGGCCTCTGTCTGAATTTGAGTTTTTGTCACTTGAAAATCTGCTTACCCTGTTTCAGTTCTTCAGAGACACCAGGACACCATCTGGTGGGCGTGGTGTCCTGTCCTCTCTCTCTTGTGCTCTTGTCTTGCTGAACTTACTGTAAGACACACCCTTTTAAAATCGTGGATCTAACACCTGGTGTTGGATATGAGGCAACCTCTTCGACTTCTGCAGCCTCTGCTTCCCGTTTGGAAGACGGCCCCAGGTCACCGAGGCAGCTAGCCAAAAGCCCAGCTGGTGGCCCGTTCACCCGGCACTAAGAGCTCGTCCGCCAAATGAGAAAGTCACCAAATCATTTGATTCTTTGAAATATCCTGTTTTCATCGACCAGCTTTCATCTTGTCTCCAGAACAGGATTTTACTGAATATTCAACTATTGTCTCCCCCAGCGGCCGGCTGCTGCAGCTGGAGATTGGGGGTGCGGCGTGGAGGGGAAGAGGGAGGCTAAAGAGAGGCAGCCTGCTGGGGGAGATGTGTAAGGAGGATCCATTCACGAGGCTCTGTTCTTTATCATGAAGATGCTTAAACATTTGTTACCCTTATGAATAAGAAAACATGAATGAAGAATATGTTCATAAGAATCCTCCTTATGAAAGAATATATTACACTCCTTTCTTCCCCTCTCTCCCCTCACTCACTCGTAGGCTCCAGGGGCAGTGGCGGAAACAGGAGCAAAGAACTCACCGAACATTCTACATGATGCTACAATGACAAAATGAGAATCCGTAAACTAAAACTAAATACTTAAACAAAACAAGGACATTCATCCAAGCTGTCATTGGGCCATTGGGGGAAATATACTATAATTTTCCTCCTAGGAGCACAGGGAAGATTAAATGAGGGAATGATTCTCAGGTCCCTAGACAGCACTCCATAAACACAGCAACTATTGCTACACTGCTCAGAATGACAGTCCCCCAGCTTGTCACCCAAGCTACCTCCTGAGTCGACCTCAACTCCACCTCCTCACCCTCAAGTCCAGTCAAAGCTAAGGCTCTGCCTGCATAAAGGTGACTAAAGAGACCCCCAAGAGCCTGCAAAGGAAGGAATTAGTAGGAGCCTGAAGAGTTAAACCAGGAATCAGCTCATGACCAATTGAGCAGAGGCCTGAGGACAAGCCCCAGGGCTGCAATGAAACCAGCTTCCCTGGCGACTGGGCCCCTGGATGAACGCTGATGGGCCAGGGAAGCTTGGCACTCGTCTGAGGTTGCCCACGGCAAGGGCAGGGCTGCCCAGCCGTACCTGGAACCATTCAAAGTTCACATTATGCCGTGATAGCACGCCAAGTTCACACTCGCCAAGCCATGCCTGAAGAACTTGGCCTCCAAGGGATCAATGTCTCTAGGAAGAGAATGCACTCACCCCACTGATGTGAACCTCCAGACTGCTTGAAATTAGTCAATTTTCCTTCTGGTTTGCTCTTGGGTCCCTCAGTGGTTATGTTTATTCAAGCATCCAATAACTCTGGGATTTAAAAGATTGAATTTCTGAGCTTAGATGGCTGAAGGCCAGACCCAGAGGAATGACTCATTCTCCAAGGTCAGTGTCCCCTGATGGGAACCTCTCTGCATGGCCAATGCCCAGATTCTACCGAGAATATGCGTTCTTCGCACCGGCAGCCCCAGCTCCCTCAACAAAATGTGAGACGGTGGGATGCAGTTCTGCAAAAGAGATCCTGTCTGAAGTTCCCCGAGAGGCACCTGCAAATTCTGTCCTTGATCAGGACTTATGGCCTTCCCGAACGCTGTTGCAGAGGAAGGGGGAAAGTTCCTCCCAACATTAGCCTTAAAATCTAATTGAGGAAAATTCTGTTGCCTAGACAATGGCATATTAAATTGTTCAGCAAAAGCAAGAGTTGATAAAAAATTGTCTCTGATCTATAGAACTAGGGAACATCATAAATCTCCCAGGATTTTTAGCTGTGCGTACAATATATCATGCTCAGAAATTGCATTAGCATGTAGATGCGATGGGCAGAGGGCTGCAGGCTCCTGAAGCAATGGAGTGCTGCTCCAGGGCAGCCTGGCTTCTTGGGGTCATGAGCGTGTCTCCGAGCACATGTCCAAGAGAAGGAGGGGGGGAGGGAGACGAGGTATGTGTTGAGCGTACTGAAGACCTACTTGGTGCAGGCACAGGGCTGGTAACCTTGACTGCATAATATCATCTCTTCCGTTCCTCCCCATGTGTCCATGGCAAACCGTTTGCTGTTTTGGTTTTGTTTAAATCTTCACTGTATTAAGTTTCTTTGGGCGGCACTCTGGACAGCTTCCGCAAAAAGCGGTACCTGCTGTGTCAATACTGCAGGATCCTACAGAATAAAACGGAAAGCCAGTCCAAGGCTGCAGGAGGGCAGAAGCCAAGGGCAGGTCTGTGGGCTCAGCAGCAGGTTTGCTGATGCCTCTCTGGGGTACTGACATGACCATGACTCAGCAGCCCAAGGTCTAGGTCCTTCCATTCAAGGACAGAGAATGTGATGGATCCCGCCAAGACTGGGCTCTCCCCTGGACCCATCAGGAATGGTCAAGGGGGTGGAAACATGCAGTATAAACAAAACCTATCTGGGCTCATCCCTGTGGGATTTGTGGGTGGTTCCGGATGTGCAGAGTCCCAGCAGGAAGTCCGGGGAATAGCTGCAAAGTCAGCAGCCGCCTCCTCCGGCTTCTCTGGGGCGTCTCCATGCCAGGGCCCATGGCGTTCATTGGAGCATTCATACAAGGGCAGCACAGAGGTGGCCTCTGAAGTTTTCCCAGGCATGATCATTTGACCCAGCAGCCTCAGGGCATCAGCAGCAAAGCACGTATCTGGTGCCAACGTTATCTATCTGCTCTGGGGTCGTCACTCTGTGTTCATGCAGCCGGTCCAGCTTACCTGGAGCTTATCTCTTTCTTGAGGCAGTACTAAGGTCTATAGGTGATCATCAACCCTGAAATACTCTGGGGTTTTGCAGATCTGCCCCAAGTACTTCCTCACGGGCCGCATGGGCTGGCTCCAAGTTGACAAGGAGAGGTAGTTTAGTGGACTGTGTTTGTCCCTGTATGTAAAGGCCTGCCAGCATCCCATCCTGGGGTCAGGGGACCCTCAGGTCAGGGTCCCACTGCAGGTCAGCTCACCTGGCTCCATGTGTGCCGCTCTGGCACCTTGCGGCCCCTTCCCCAAACCCACGTGTATGTGCGTGGATGAGGTGGCTAGCACGGGGAAATTCAGTGCTCACTGCACCAGAACTGTGCTGACACTTTACATGCACTACCTCACTGGATTCTCACAGCAGCCCGAGGAGGAGGACAATTTTTCTGTATCTCTCTTGATTTGACAAGTGAGAAGACTGGAGTGCAGAGAGATGTCACAACCTGCCCGAAAGTCATACCTAGCAAAGCTGGATTTGGGCCCAGACCACCTGAGGCCAGATCTGTGTTTAATCTCCGCTCTACCGTTCTTCTGGTTGTAAACAACAGGAAAAAAGCACAATAACCAAACACAGTAACGGCAACAAAACTCTCAGCTGGCTGTTCCATTCATCCATTGTCGAGTAACAAGCCGCTCGGAACTGCACGGCCTACGCCAACAGCAACCGTTTATTTGGCTCACAAGTCTGCAACCTGGGCCAGGCTCAGCAGAGACAGCCTGTTCCTGCCCCACGTGGCATCGCCCGGGACAGCCGGGCCGAGGCGGGAGGGTCCACTTCCCAAATGGCTCCGTGGTGTTACTGGTAGAGGGTGCTGGTTGTCGGTGCCTCTCCACGCGGGTCTCTCCGGGGCAGCCCAGGCTTCCCCTCGACGTGGGGGCTGGGCTCCCGCAGCACACAGCCCATGAAAAAGAGGCTGCCCGCTTCTTAAGGCCTGGGCCTGGAAAGTGGCACGATGTCACTCCTCCCAGCGTTTGCCTTCCTTGGAGCTTCAGGGGAGCACATCGGCCAAGGATGCCTGTTTGTTCACTTTCGCCCTCACGCTTCCACAAGAGGGGTGCGCTGCCCTGCACCGCTGAGGTTGGCTGGGTCACGTGACTTACGCGGGCCTCATGATTGGTGTGTATGTCTCTGCTCGTCCCCTTTGTATTTGGTCATGTTACTGCCTTTGACAAGGGGATGTTAGCAGTGGTGCCATGAGCAGAGGCTTGAAACATGCTTGGGAGGCTGGGCTTTTTTTTTTTCCTGCCACAAGAAGAGCTCCCAGGTGGAGCTCAGTGGCCCCAGAAAAATGGGAACTTGAATGGAGCGGCATCAAACCTAACTGTGAACTCTAGCCAAGTCCTACTGAGCCCAGCTTAGACCTGATGACCCCCCTGGGGGCCTGCAGGCATGAGAGAGAAAAATAAATGCTTGCTGTCAAAGCCTGTAGAGATCTGCATAGTCTGTCGTGAGCATCACTGTGGCGAGAGCTGACTGAGACAGTGACCAGTGTTGGACCTTCCTGTCCTTGACCCTCTTTATAAATGCCTCCTCCAAGACCTGGGTAACATCTTGAATTTGTCTTTTGCCAGATTTCAGTATTTCACATTTTATTAATTCGTCTAAAGGAAGTCTTTTCCAGAAAATGAATTCACTAAACTATGAGGTGATTAAGTGATTTCACTTAAAAATAATGAGGAAGGGATGAGCGGGGCTCCTTTCTCTGTTGGCAGTGCGGAGTGATCAAGGCCACTGACTTGAAAGTGACATATGATTCTGAACTTTGAAAAAAGCTGGAAAAAAATGAAAACGAACATTGAGATGACAGTGCATCTGAAAGGAACCACAATTTATTGCTGGGATAATAAATTGAAACTTTCTGGAACAAAAATCTAACTGAAATGACAAAAAAAAAAAATGACCCAAAATCACAAGTATTTTAAAGGCCACAGCTGGTGGGAAAGCTTTAGCGATTGATTTACTGACTTCTTTGCCAGGTCCCATTTCACGGGGTGCAGATCACTGCAGAATGTAAAATTCTACAGAAACAAATCTGCCTCTGCCCAAAGAAACAGCTACAGGAACAGTTATTTACATTTGCCTTTCAAAACACCCCGTGGGCTAAGCCTCCTGAAAGGCTGAGTTCTGGTCACTGGCTTCCGTTAGCGTCCAGATGGATTACGCCCAGATTTGCACTTCTTGTTCTAAGGCACGCAGAGCTACAAGCTGCAGCTCTCCGTGAGGGAAAAGAAACCTCTTCGGGATCACGCTGTACCCTAACAAGCACTTTCCAGCTTTAAAAAGTGTCAGAGAATTAGGTGGCTCAATGGTGACAGAGCCAAGAACGATTCCTATCTCCTGAAGCTTCCCGACCCACGCTCCTTCCAATGACTAGTCTCTCCCACTTCCCCAAGATCAGATTTACCTGGAGAACCTTTTAAAAAGCACAGATTCCTGGACCCCATCACGGAGAACGGGGCTTCGCAGCTATGGGCACAGCCCAGGATGCTGCATTTTAACAGCCGCCCCAGCTGATTTTTATCATGACGGCTCAGAAACATTGCCAGTCGCTGCCCTGCCTTCTCTGTTGACTTTGTGTAGTAGAGAAAGTGACTTTGTCTCTTAGGCCCCCAACTTTCCAGACTTTGAACTGGGCACCAGGACAATGACCCACTCTTTGGTGCTAGTTGCTGAAAACCTCTTCAGGGCAAAGTCTTCATCTGAAAGCTGGAGACCCGATGTTCCAGCTGATGGAGAGAATGGAGCATGAACGCCGGTGTAGCTCCAGGGTTTGGAGGGGGCTGTGTGCAGGAGCTGTAGGTCTTGTGGAGACACCTATTCCACTGCCCTCCCTCAGCCGGCAGGGGCCAAGCCAAGTTCTGTCGTCCCTCCCAACCCCGGTTCTCCAGCTGCGACAGCGTTATAATGCATACCTACCTCGTGAGGTCCTTCAAGCTTTGAAGATATTGTGTGTAAAGGCCTAAGCGTTTAATATGTGTGAAATTGGACTTCGTGTGGTAGCTGCTGGTGACAGAAGCAATATCAGTAGTAACAGGAGTTGTTCTTAATTTAGATTTCTTAACCACCCAGCTTGGGTCATTCTGGAAACCAGACCGGGAGACCTGGGCCCAGAAGGAGCGCTCGCTGCAATGCCGTTATCAGTGGGTTCAAGCCCGCCAAGGCAGGAGACGCTGTCGGGAAACCCTGGAGAGGCTTCCCCAATCAATACGCTAACATTTGCTTTGTCCTCGAGCCGAATGCCCTTGTTGACACGGAGGCCATTAGAAGATGGTGATGCGCCTGGGCAGAGGTAATGGGCTGGAAGAAGGCGGCAGCACGCTGGACTTGGCGCTGGAGGAGGTAGTGCCTCCGTCAGCCGCAGGTTGTCACGAATGTCTGAGTGAAGGCTGGGCTGAGGTCAAGTGCATTACCACTTTGGGACGCACCCCCCTCAGAAACAGCGTGGGCTTCCCGGCTCGGTAAGGAAGTTGCCCTCAGGGTCTCAAAAGCATCCCGTTGACCTCCACAGCAAGGGCCACCGCCAGCAGGATTTTATTGTCCAATTCATGATGTGTAGTTGGGAACTCAAAAATCTTTTTCTGTGGCCGGGGGGCCAGGGGGCAGGGGGAAGCCACACAAAACCCAGTGATTAAGCTGATCGATCACAACTGAACGTGAGTAAAATTCTGCCCCTGAAATTCTAACATACAGCTCTTGCTTCTCCTTTCTGAAAGCGACCAAAATGCAAACTAAAACATGGGCTGACCTGCTTTTTTGTAGGTCCCGCCTGCCTTTTAGGTGGCCATGATTCACTCGTGTCCTTGACCTTGTGTCTAGATGGAAGAGAGTCACAGAGAGATGTGTGCCTTGCAGCTTGCCCACACAAAGAAACACTGCGCGGCCACTAAAAACAGCGCTGGGATCCCTGTCACAGACCTGGGGACACGAAGGTCACAAAACATTGGTAAAAAAGGCACATTGCAGAAGCACACACACAGTACAGTCCCCACCTGTGAGGAAAAGAACGCGCACCCACTCCCACTGGTGTGGGGAGGAGTGCGCGCAGAAAGACAGACACCCACCATCCCCGTGTCAAGGTCTCTCCTCTGTGGCTGCGTTATGAGGAAATCTTATGTTTCCAGGAAGGGCATGGTGAGTATCTTTAATTTCCTTCTGTATGACTATCTGCACTCTCCAAGTTTTCTTCATCCCATACAGGTTGTTTGTATAATTTTAAAAGTGTAAAAGAAAATGAAGAGGGGGTAGCCACACACGGATGCTACAGCATACTCTGTAATGGTTTCCAACAACCTGGCAGTACGGTGGGGGGAAGTCCATAAAATATGGGGCACCCGCCCAGTGGAATATGAACCGGCACTGAGATTTCATCCTGAAGAGTCTCTAACACCATGAGGAAGGAAGCAGAGGCTGTCGACAGCTCCCTCTGGTCCGTTCCCCCTGCACAGGGCCCAAAGGTTAAGGACTACGTTCTCTAAACCCCGTTATGGCTCGGGTTCCCACCGGGGCCCCAGCCTCGTGGCGGAGGCTGCTGCTCCCATGTGCATGGCTCCAGCAGGTGTGTCCTGGGAGCCCAGCAGACACCAGCTGCTCCCTCCCATGCAGGACCCTGTGAACCTCCAAGCTTTGAAATGAACCCCTTTCCGCTTAAAAATCAAAATCAATGTAGGGGAACAATACATTACCATGTTTCTTCTTTCTAAAAAGAGAGGTGCTGAACTCCACCTATGGCATTATGACAGCGCTGTTGAAAAAGACGAAAAACCCTTATGCAGACAGAAGGGCTAAGCGGAACACCACCGAAGCGCAGCGGGGGGGGGGGGGGGGGCTTTGGGTTCTAGGACCACGGCAGATGCTCCTTCTTTGTGTTTCTGCGTCTTTCACAGCTTCTCTAGTATGAGTATGTGTTCTTGATCACTTTTAAAAGCTTAACTCTTTAGAAGAAAGAGCAACTGTCCCTGGAGTCTCTCCACAGAAATGGAAAGAGGCCCCGGGTGATGTGGCTGCGTTGGTTGGAGCGTCATTGGTCACCAAAGGGCTGCGGTTTGACTCCCGGCCAGGGCACAGGCCTGGGTTGCAGATTCGATCCCTGGTCTGGGTGCATGCAGGAGACAACCGATTGGTGGTTGTCTTCTTGCATCGATGGCCCTCTCCCCTTTTCTCTCTCCCTTTCCCTCTCTCTAGAAGCAATGAAATAGTGGCCTCAGGTGAGGATTTGAAAACAAGAGGATTCCGTGGGCTCCTCCCATGCACCTGTGTATCTCTGCGTGGCTGCGTGCTGGCCTGGGGCCTCTCCTCCGCTCTTTGTTCTTCCACTGTCTCTTTGCTTCCTTCCTTATTTCCTATTTAGAGACAGTCTTGTTTTCCAGATCATTTCCTTCCTTCAAATCCTCCATCTGAGACTAAGTAATAATAAATCATAATAATGGTAAATGATGGTTGTCGTGGTAATGATCACACTACCATCACACAAGTGGCGCTCTTTGGTCCAGGTGGAGAAACTAGCTGGTTTATTTTGCATCCCGCATCCCTGAATGAAGTAAGCTCTTGTCCTTCTCCATCTGGAGCTGTCAAGCGGTGAGATAATCAACAGGACCGAGTAAAGGCAGCACCCAGGAAAGCGTCTTTATTCAGAAGATGCAACTGGGAGGGTTGCGAGGGCCACCCCAGCTGCTACAGCTTGCATCCGTCCAACCACCGTGACAGGGTGTCGGAGTTCTGGCAGTTCAGGGTCCATGCAGGCCTGCAGCGAGCAAAGCCAGAGCTCAGCACCCACAGGCAGCCACAGCTCGCCCGGCCCCTGCACACCCCAGCCTGGCCCCTGCGGCATTTGAGCATGCCGCCCCTGCTCTGCAGCACGCTTCTCCGGGCCCTTGTGCACCTCAAGCATGTCTCCTGCTGTGTCCATCACGTCCTAACATGGATGCTGGTGTTCCCTACATCCTCGTGCTCACGCCCATCCCCACCCCCACTGAACATACCTCTTTCCACAAATCCCACACTGGGAGATGGGGAGGCAGGACTGTGAACTGCAAAATTCTCCCCAACCCTGCAAGAGCAGTATTGTGACGCTCCCTGAAGCTGAGCATCACAGTTCTGGGGCTGGCCCGGGGTCATATGGCGAGCACTCGGCAGCCCCCAGGTCTGAAATGGGAACCCCGGGCCCTGGGCCAGGGCCTCGTTCACCTTTCCATGCAGCTGCTGCACCCACCACCTTCCAAATCTCCTTGCAGCTCCTCAACCTGCCCAGGTCAGCTAGACTGAGTTTCTCTAACCTCTCTCCTGGTGCCCTAAAAGTGATCCCCCTTTTCCCAGTCCCTGTGTGAGCACCCAGACCCCAGGTCCTCTCTCATCCCAACCTAGAAGCTGTGGGAGTCACCGGGCCAGCTGCCGGCCATTGGAAGTCTGTTTAGTTAGTCCCATCCCTTAGCCGGGCAGGCCTCCGTCAATCTTCCAGGGTCATTGGTCCCGCAGTTGAAGAGCGGGCTCTGGCCCCTGGCCCCTCACAGATATGGAGCAGCAAGAAAACATGCAGTCACACACATGTCGTATTTTCAGGAACCACAGGCTGTCCACGGCCCTGGGCAGGTGCTGCAGGGGACCCCTGTGGCAGGCAGGGTCTCTCTCCTCCCTTCCCATTTGCCCAGCTCTGCAGAGCCACTGCCCTGAGCTTCCAAAAGCATGTGGCTGCTCATTAGCTTAGTAAGAGCTCACTTCCCTGGGAATCCTGAGCAAGCAAGAGGCCTCGATCAGCCTGGCCCAGCATCTCTATACTTAGTGCTGTGCAATAAAGATGATTTCAGTTCATTAGTGCTTACCCCAGAGAGTTGGCCAAGCTTCCAAAGTAATTGGCAAGTCAAGACTATGTGTGAAAGACATGTTAGACACTCAGAAGATAGGTGACATTAATAAAGGGGCTCCCACTTTAAAACACCATCTATTAAATCAGTGAGGAAAATGGGTTAATGGATAAGCAGTGTTGAGAACACAAACTAGCCACTTAAAACATATAAAGCTGATCTCTACCTTACTTCATATACCAAAAATAAATTGCAAGGCCAAAAATTTCAGAGTAAAACCACCAAACTACAGAAATTCTATTTTGTAATTGAACAACAAAAACTTAATGTAAGGTTTACTGCATGCCAGGCATTGCCTTAGTACAAAGGGAAACATAGCTTCATTTCTTTACCATCTTAGAGCATGAAAAACCTTTCTAACAAGATTTCATAAAAACTCAGAAGCTACACAAAACAAAGATTGAGGGATTTGATTCTGTGAAAATGTAAAACTCCTGAATGATGAAAATACCATTAAAAAAGTCAAGTGACAAATAACAAACCTGAAAAAATAGTTTGCATAGATAATTATGGACAAAGGTGTAATAGCCCTAGTTTATAAAGAACATGTACAAAATCAATAAAAGCAAAAGAAAACATTATTATCCCAATAGAAAAATGGGCTAAGAATATGAATCTGCACTTTACAGAAAAATGGCTAACAAAGACTGAAAAGATGCCTAACTTATTTTGTAGTTTAAAGATGCAAAGCAAAACAGAATGATATTTGACAAGTCACAATTTCCAAAAACCACCCAAGTTTTAATACTCGACGCTAATGAGCTGGGGGACACGGGCCCCTCCCGCAGTGGAGTTAGAGGTACCCCCCCACTCTGAACACCAATTTCACAATCTGTCTCCAACTTTTCAAGGCACCAAGTGGTCCCAACAAATCTACAAGGGATTTCCCTAAGAATATGAGGGGGGACCCCCCAAAAACCAGAACTTATTTATAAAAATTGTGTATTTATTCTTACATGTTTAAACTGCAGTCGCCTTCAAAGTACTCTCCATTGGGTGAAATGCACCTATTGAGACTTTTTCCCACTGCTCTAAACAGTTTTTGAACTTGTCGATTTTGATGCCTTCTACTGCTTTTGCCATCTTTTGTTTTACCTCTTCCACATCAGCAAAACATTTCCCTTTGAGGACTTTTTTTTCATCCATGGAAACAAAGAAAAGTCTCTTGGGGAGAGATCAGGTGATTAGGGAGGGTGGGTCACGGGGGGTCTTGCCATTTTTGGTCAAAAACTGCTGAACACTCAGCACAGTGTGGGCAGGTGGGCTTATAAATCACCCATCATGAAATGGGCAAACACGTTGAAAGTCTTAAAAAAAATTCACTGAAGCTGAACAAACGCAGCCTCTCACAACAACGCCAGCTGGTGCACAGATCCAGATGGGTTCCTAGAACACTCACCTAGCGGGGGAAGCTTGTACTACAAGGGACCTGCTCCAGGAAGATAATTCCGATGTATTTTGGTTCCCACTGGTACCGAACACAAAAATTCTAAGAGCAAGATGCTCACGTAGACTTGTTTGAAACAGCAGCAGGAAGACAAATGGAAACAACCTAAATGCTCATCAACAGGGGACTGGCAGACGAGGCCCTGCCGCATCCATATGGCGGGTACCACACCGCCGTCACAGGGATGGCACAGACTGCTCAGCGGGGACTTGCCAGAATTCACAGGCTCTATTAATACATGAAAAAAAAGCTGGGTGCACATCATTTTAAAATATCTGTGCATACATTTTTCCCTGGTTTATGAGGCATGGTAATGGTGGTAAGCTTCAGGAGGCTGCTGATAAGTTTTTTTTTTTTTTCATTTTTAAATAGGCATATGTTATTTTATTTTTAGCAGGAATGAATTAAAAGCTTTTAAAAAAATTTAAATGCCTTCTGATAATGGCTCCAAATGCAGCCTTGGTCTTTTAAGAAGCATTTAGGGGTCACCTCTTATGTGCCAGGCATAGAGCTAGAGTCTGGAGATACAGAGACAAGATAAAGTCCAAAATCTCAGGCTGAACTTGGCTCCCAAAGACACAGAAAAGACCGAAAAAGCTAAAACAGAAGCCCTGACCTCTGAGATGGACACATCTTGTGTTCCCAGATTCTGGACGGGGTCCCCACAGCTTACAGGGCCTATGGGTTATGGTAAGGAAGACCACTCAGGCTTCACTAGTGGCAGGGGTCCACCTGTCCATCTACTCCTCCTCCCCTGGCTGACCCTGCTCAGAAACCTGCATCTGCCCCCAAAGGAGAACTGGACAGCATCCTGAGGTTGCCTTCTACATGACCAGAGCACTGATCCTCTATGTAAACCATGCCCATCTCTTTGAAATCCGAAGTCTGGAAAAGCACAGATCCAGAATCAATTCCAGGACTGTGGAAAGGGTTGGGGGGAGAGAGAGAGAGAGAGGAGAGAGGTAGAGAAAGAGAGAGATGGAGAGAAAGAGAGACACATTGATGTGAGAGAGAAACATCAATCGGTTGCTTCCTGAATGTACCCCAAGCAGGGATCGAACCCACAACCTAGGTATGTGCCCTGATTGGGAATAGAACCTGCAACCCTTTGGTGCACAGCATGACAGTCCAACCAGCTGAGCCACCTGGCTATGGCAGTTTCTTCATTCTAACAATGGGGATAAGAAAACTCACTGCAGAGGGATCTGTGAAGATTAAATGGTGGTTTTTATGTGATTACACAAAGCCTACACACTAAAGCAGCCAAGAAATTGTAGCTATCATGAAAGGATTTCCTCTGTTGTAAGATGCCTTCTATTGCAAGATGCATCAATGATTTATTAACAACTTTGGGAAATTACTTCGCCCACATCAATAGGAAGACAAACCCTAATTACAGATATATTATACAGATGCGAAATCTGGAAATATGACATTGTTTCTAGATCTAGCTGCAGACAACAATGCCCAGAATCAACTAGGAAGTCCATGATGAGATGTGGGCTGGAGGGGAAGGCAACAAAGGCAGGGGAAGGTGGAAATTGGTGGTGACACAGTGTCTACTGGACAATGCAGACCCACCAGGGAGGTGACAGCAGTGTATCCTGAGAATGGAGAGTTTTTATATACTCCAGACATGCATATTCAGCAAAAT
>PVJI01027683.1:0-17316 GCA_004026765.1 Micronycteris hirsuta
AATTTCTGTCCAGGTTGATTCTGAAGGCTCTTGAGTGATTTATTAGAAGCAGAGGACTGGAAATAAGTCTGTTGACTCTTAGGCTTGCTTCCTGAAGAATAACTGTGCTGATGAACAGCAGAAATGTCATCATAAGGGATCTGCCTGGAAAGGTGACACGGAGGTGGTGAACTGTAATTTCTTCTACCAATCCTGTTAGAATCTAGTCTTCTCTGACTCCCGCAATTCAGACCAGAATTTTTTCTCTCCTGAGGAATGAACTCAGAAGCATCCGTATTGAATTTAAAAGTACCTAGAACAAAAGAAACAGACATGCCAGTAAAGAAATTAATTGGTCAACCATGAAGCCCGTAAGACTATAAGCTGTATCTAAAAGTTACTTTCCTGAGGACTTTGTATAAAACAGGCTCTCGGTAAGACCAACATTTCCGATAAAGGTGACGGGTTCAAGGTGCTTGTGGGAGACTCATCATCCCATGTACAGCTGCCTCGCCAACAGCCACCGCTGAGAGTTGCCAAATAAAACCGCTCACCTGGGCCATTAGGCACTATCCATACATGCATTAATTTTATTAAAAAATTTAAGGTCAGCAAATAGTTCAGAGTTGAGAAATCAGTCAGCAGGTTCCATGTGGTCTTTCAAAATTCTAATGTAGCATTGCACATTATCAAGTGAACAAGCTTAGGAATCAGCCCAAATCAGTTTAAAGTCTGGCCCTCCAACTTATGCTATGAGTTAGGGATATCATTTGATTGCTTTTAGCCTAGTGCCCTTATCCAAGACAAAAGATGATAATACTATAATACTTAATATAATGAGTACATTAGTTCCCATCTCTTCCCCCCAGGAAGATACTAGTTGGCCAAAAAGTTCATTTAGTTTTTTCCATAAAATAAAAGATATATTTTTTTAATAGAGATTTTATTCATTTATTTTTTTTTTTAGAGAGAGGGAGAGAAACATCAATGTGTGGCTGCCTCTTGCATGCCTCCTACTGGGGACTTGGCCCACAACCCAGGCATGTACCCTGACTGGGAATCGAACCACTGACCCTTTGGTTTGCAGGCCGGCACTTAATCCACTGAGCCATGCCAGCCAGGACTAAAAGACACATTTTTCATTTTCACCAATAACTTTACTGATTTGGATATTTTGAGTATGTTGGCTATCTCCAGTGTGATATAACATTGACTGTTCTCAATTAATGTCTCAATGTGACTGCCATCATCTTCAACTGATCTACCTGACTGCGAAGCATCGTCCAGCGAATTCAGCATGAAACTTCACGAACCACTTTTCACACATTTGATCAGTCACAGCACCTTCTCCATACACTGCACAAATCTTTTTTTGCGTTTCAGTTGCATTTTTACTGTTCTTGAAATAATTAAGCATAATATGCCAAAAATGTTGTGTATTTTCTCTCACCCTAAATATTAAAATGGCTACACAAATTCACCAATTCTGATAAGTTTTTTTAAATGCATGCAGATATAACAGCTGTCACAATATAATCTAACAAAATTGTTTTGAATGAAATTCGAGCCATCTTACAGAAAAAACCAAACTTTTTGGCCAACCCAATATTTTAGGTTTTCCATACATAACCTCTATAATACAATCCAGAATCCCAGAGTCTCAAAAATTAAGCATATGCCCCTTCAACCCAATCATTTATTCCAGCAAGATACTTCTTTGTATAATCAATTCAGTTCCTAAACAAAATGATTTGCCTAAAAATACAAAACTAGGTAATGGCAAAGTCAGAACTATACTCGTAAGTAGTATATACAATATACCATGAATTGATATAGGCATGAAAAGACATAGGTTTAAGTCCCTGCCTATTACTTATTGTGTCCTTATGCAAGTTACTTAACTCCAGTTTTCTTATATGTAATGGAGATAGTAATAATTCCTGCATCAAAGAGTTGCTATGAAGAGTAAAGCAAGTTAGTAACATGGATAAGGTGGTTAAAATGATGCTTTATTATTGCTGTTAGGATTACAGACTATCTGAAACACACAGACACAACCACTGATGGATGGGTGTAGTTCAGAGCCTGGGGGTTTCAGGTTTAATAATAAGCCTGTTAGGTACTTTACTAGGTACTTAACATGTGCTAGGCACTATTTTAAGCACTTTTCACGTGTTAACTCATTTAATCCTTACATTTCTGTTGAGAAAACGAGGCACAGAAAGAGTAAGTAATGTGTGAAGGTCACAGGGGTATTCTAAAGCAGATTCAGAATTTCACCCCAGGCTATGTGGTTCTAGGGGCCATGCTCTTACATTATCACTACACTACACTGTCAGAGGTTGGGCAGCTGGCTGGGTGTGTAGCTCAGTAGGCTGGAGCACTGTCTGGTAAACTGAAAGGTCATGGGTTCAATTCCTGGTCAGAGCATATTCCTAGGTTGCAGGTTCAGTGACCAGTTGGGGCACGTATAGGAGGCAACCAATCAATGTTTTTCTCACATCAATGTTTCTCTCTCTGGAATCAATAAATATGTTCTCCAGTGAGGATTAAAAAAAACCAAAAACTGACTTTCTAATATTAAAAAAATAAAAGAAGTGAACAAGATCACAAAGGTCATAAGGTAACCTCTTACTCAATCCAGGATTTATCCTGAAAGCTTTCACAGAGGCAGAACTCTGGGGATGGGGTGGAGGGCCTTGCAAAATAGCAATTAGATTAGACAAATTTAGAAATTAGCAGAGAAGGTGTTCTGGAAACCTAACAGATAAATTAAAGGTGGGAAGGATGGATTAGACCAAGTGGGTATTATGTAGTTCTTTCCTGCTTGACAAGCAAGGTTGGAGAGAGGGGTAAGAAAAAAGTCAGTAAATAACCTGGTTAAAGATAGGAAAAGAGTGTTTCATGTTGGGCGGTAAGGAATTGAGAGAACTAGAGATTCTACACAGGGCAGCACCTATTCATACACAGCATATGTTCCACTAGACGAGGTAGTAGGCAAAGCCCTCAGAAAGACCCTTAAGAGACACGAGGAAGGGGAAAGGGGCACATGAATCAGGAAACTGGACCTGAGATACAAACATCTAAAACAACTCCCTCTCCCCCATTTAAATGGCTGGAAGTTACTCAGTAAATGTGATCTCTCATACTAAGTGGGACCCTAGGTCCAAGATTACACAGCAGCCTGGCAGGTGTCCAATAGGTGGGCGGAGCAGAGTAAACTGTAGATTATAAAGTCCAGAAACAAAGCTGGCATTGGAGTCTGCCCATGGGCACAAAGACAGTCTCCGGGACTGAGCTGCTGTTTGAGGACAGAGGCAGGCAAGAAAACTAAACCTTGAGTGGGGATGGAGGTGTGGGTTAGAGATCATGATGAAATAAGGACATCGAATAGAAACTAAGGCAAAAGCAATCTCAGACACATGAGAGGAATGGGGTGATCTCTGGAGTAGTGGACTTTGTCTCAGTAGATGGGGAGGTGGAGGTTGTAACCTGGGACACAACACTGTTAGCCAAAACTATGATTCACAACTAGTCCCACCCAATTCTTCTTCAAACACAGAAGGGTGTAGAAATAGGCCAGAAGTGAGCCTGAGGATAGGACGATAAATGGATCCATTTTTTTTTTAAGTTTTTTAATTTACTGATTTTAGAGGGAGAGTGGAAGGAGAAAGAAACATTGGTTTGTTCCATTTATGCATTCATTGGTTGTTTCTTATATGTACCCTAAGGATCAAACCTACAACCTTTGTGTGCTGGGACAATGCTCTAATCAACTGAGCTACCCCTCCAGGAATCCAATTTAGGGGAGATGGAAAAAAAATGGGTGGGAAAATAACAAAACACCAGCCTAACAAGGTTCCCACCTGCCAAATGACTTAATACCTAAATCAGGACTGGGGTACACTAATGCTGTGTGTTTTCCAACTTTCTGACCAAGATCCACAGTAATAAACACATTTTACCTGCCACCTAGTAAATATATACGTACTCTTCTTAGTACCATAACAGCAGGTAGGTGACAGAAGACCCAAATCAATGACTGTTGCAAATCTCATGCTGCAAATTGCTGCCTTTTTTCAAATAGAGTGGGTCCTGAAATCAAATCAGTGTAGTGGATTGTGACAAGTATTTTTTCAAAAGAAATAGAGTGTATTGAGATAGTAAGGAAAACCACTGCTTCCTGAAACGTTTTATATTTATATTTACACTGAGGTACGTGTGCACTGAGGTCTGGAAGTAAAACGTTCCTTTTCCCTTTTCGGTCGCTCTCCAAAAACATGCAAAATAAAGACCTAAGGTACACTCCGAAGGAAAGGGAAATGGATGTTATATTAACAACCAAAAATGAGGCTGTCTCTATACATAGAAGGCAACGCCAGGAGAGTTAGTGAGCTAACAATTATGGAACAGGTAGTGTACAAGGCGGGAACCTTCACAGGAATTAATTATCCGCAAATGACAGATGAAGAAAATGACTCGGTCACACTGCGAGTTCGCGGCAGGCTGGGATTGGAAACCACAGGTGTTC
Organism: Micronycteris hirsuta; assembly: GCA_004026765.1. NCBI lineage: Eukaryota > Metazoa > Chordata > Mammalia > Chiroptera > Phyllostomidae > Micronycteris > Micronycteris hirsuta. The sequence goes on from PVJI01027683.1 coordinate 4,511, forward strand.
GACTCGCGCCCGCGCCGCTGCACCAGGACGCACGAATACACCTTAAACACAGCGCGCAAGGCCACTACGCGTCGAGAGCCTGCCAGTCACCGACGCCTGCTTGTGGGAGAGCTGCCCCGGTAGCTCTCCCGGGAGGGCCGGGGCACCCACATCGACTCGCTGGGCGCCAGAATAAACCCACTCTCCTTGGAAACCCAGCTACGGGGCTTCACGACCTAGCCAAAGACAGTCTAGGTCTCCGTAAGCACGACGCGCGTGGCTTGGCCCTTCCGAGCCACTATCCCAAACCTAGTACGCGCCACTCTCGCGATATGAATGGCCGAAGCCCTACGACTCGTCACTGACCAAGCTTCCGCAACTCGAAAGGAGCCCACTCCCACGCGGGCCAGAACAGTACCTGAGACAGGAGGCGCCTCCGCCATCCCGTGAGTGCAGCAACACCTAAAGCGAGCCCTGCAGCCCCGCGAGCGCTGTCACCCGGTCACGTGTCCTGTACTTCCGGCGCCGCAGGAATATTCTCACAGCACCCGGGGTAGACAGCCACAGTTTGCGCCGCCTGAGTCAACTGTGCAGCGCTTTCGTGACGTCAGAGAGTCGCGCCAGGCGCCGTGTGGAAGGAGGGTACAAGTGTCCCTAGTTTGCTGGGAACGCGGGCGCCGGGGCTTGCGTAATCATTTTTCTCGTTTTTTAAAAATTCACCATGCTTACAGGCCCCTAGTCCCTTTTGGCCTGCCACCTAACCAATTTCGCTTGGTCTTCTGCAGTCAACTCAGATATCTAACACCTTCCAAAAGTAGTTCAGGCTTGGGGTTAAAGGGGTTAAAAAAAAAGTCTAAAGGCAATCTTGGCAAAAAACTATCTGCAAAACAAAGGGTAATATACAGAGCCCTTACAAATCAGAAAAAGATAAACCACATATTAGAAATGGTAAAGAACTTGAACGGGCAGACGAGAAAACATAGAGGGTTATACAACAGGGAAACTTTAGAGGGACTGATAATTTTTAGAGTATAAAATTCTAAATGAATGTGTGGAGTGTTTGTTTTGTTTTTGCATTACTAAATAGCACACAACATTTAAGTGTGAAGCGTCTACATTAGTAAACATTCACTGGCCCAGGCTTCTGCAAGAACGCAAAATAGATTATTCACACACGTTTTCATGCATACTCTGTCTCAGGCATTTAAGTGCTAGAAGTAAATAGTGAAAAAAATAAACGGCCCTGCCCTCATGAAGTGCATTATCTAGTAGGGGAGATAAAAACTAAGTAATTTAGCCCTGGCTGGTGTGGCTCAGTGGACTGAGCATTCCCCCTGTGAACCAAAAGTTTGTTGGTTTGATTCCTGGTCAGGGTACATGCCTGGGTTGTGGGCCAGGTCTCTGGTTGGGAGCCTCTCTTTAAAAATGAAGTCTTTAAAAAAAAACTAAATAATTTATATTTACAAATTAATAATTTCAAATTATGCTGGTGTTATGAAAAAATTAAAATCTTGAAATATTCAAGGTATTAAAATATTTGCTGGAGAATAGTGAGCAAGGTGAGTGGCACAGTATGAAATTGAAGAAGTAGGCAAGGAGATCACACAGGTCACCTGCAGATTGTGATAATGTATTCTATTCTAAGACCAACAGGAAGTTATTGAAAGGTTCTAAGCAAAGAAGTGGAATGTGACTTACATTTAAGGATCTCTCTTGCTTCTAGGGAAAGAGTGAATTGTGGGGGAGCAAGAACAGAACTGGGCAGACCAGTTACATTTTTGTGTTATGCTAATGCAGAATATGACAGTAGCCTTGTGAGAGTAACAGTAAATGTGGGGAGGACAGATTTAAGGTATATTTAAGATATAACCACTATACAGCTTCCACTTTTCCCAAAACAACAGGTGCAATGTGCTGTCATTGTTATTTTGTATTTATGATTACCATTGAGTCTGACATTTCTTAGTGACCTTTTGAGTTTCCTCTTTTTATATTGCTTGTTCATATACATTGCCCATTTGCTTATTGGGCTGGCACTGTTTTTCTTGTATATTATAGATAGCAATACCTTGTCAGTTTTAGACATTTCGATTTTCATCTTCCATTAAGTCTTATTGATTTTGTCCTTTTTTAAAAAACATAAATCCTTAATTTTAACAGATAATTTTATCAAACAAACCTTGTCATTTTCAGAAATTACCAGATGTATAAGTCCAGGTCCATTCAGGAGCAAGGAACCACACAATAAAATGAACAGGGAAGGTTTTATTTATTTAAAGACTTATTGGAGAAAACAGACTTCCGGCCAAGATGGAGGCATAGGTACATATACTGTGCCTCCTTGCACAACCAAAAGGACAAATTTAAAAACAAAAAACCACCAGAACTGCCAGAAAATTGAACTGTATGGAAGTCCATCAACCAAGGAGTTAAAGAAGAAACATTTATCCAGACTGGTAGGAGGGGTGGAGATGGACAGCTGGGGAGGAGAGGATGTGTGGCAAGGCCGTGACCAGCGGTCCCATATCTGTGTGCAGATAAACTGGAAGGAACTGGGGAGCAAGACAGACCACGCAACCCAGAGTTCCAGCACAGAAAAAGCAAGCCTTAAAACTTTTGGCTGTAATAAACCTGGGGGGCGGGGGGCTTGTGGTGGCAGGAGAAACTCCCAGTCTCACAGGAGAGTTCACTGGAGAGATCCATAGGATCCTAGAATGTACACAAACCCACCAACCCGGCAATCAGCACCAGAAGGGCCCAATTTGCTTGTGCGTAGCAGGGGAAGTGACTGAAAGCTGGCAAAGAGCTAAGCAAGCAGCGTTATTCCTTCTGACCCCTCCCCCACATACACCACAACACAGTGCTGTAGGTTGCCCCACCCTGGCAAATATCTAAGGCTCCACCCCTTACATATCACACATGCGCTGAGACAAAGACATATGGCCCAAATGAAAGAACAGATCAAAGCTCCAAAAATAGAATTAAGTGATGAAGAGCTACCCAACCTATCAGATGCAGAGTACAAACCACTGGTAGTCAGGATGCTCACAAAAATGATTGAGTATGGTCATAAAATAGAGGAAAAAGTGAAGGCTATGCAAAGTGAAGTAAGGAAAAATATACAGGGAACAACAGTGAAGAGAAGGAAACTGGGACTCAAATCAATGATTTGGAGCAGAAGCTCCAAACAATCAGTGAGTGCTGAGTGAAATAAACACTCAATCAGAGTAGAATGAAAAAACAAGAATTCAAAAAAATGAGAGGCTTACGAAAATCTGGGACAACTTTAAACTTTCCAACATCTGAATCACAGGGGTGCTGGAAGGAGAAGAGGAAGAGCACGAAATTGAAAACTTATTTGAAAAAATAATGAAGGAGAACTTCCCCAATCTGGCATAGGAAATAGACTTCCAGGAAGTCCAGGAAGCTCAGAGAGTTCCAAAGTTGGGCCCAAGGAAGTACACACCAAGGCACATCATAATTCCATTACCTGAGATTAAAGATAAGGAGAGAGTCTTAAAATCAGCAAGAGAAAAGGAGACAGTTACCTACAAAAGAGTTTCCATAAGACTGTCAGCTGATTTCTCAAAAGAAATCTTGCAGGCAAGAAGGGGCTGGAAAGAAGTATTCAAAGTCATGAAAGGCAAGGACCTACATCCAAGATAGTTTGCTCTATCCAGCAAAGCTATCATTTAGAATGGAAGGGCAGATAAAGTGCTTCCCAGATAAAGTCAAGTTAAAGGAGTTCATCATGACCAAGCCCTTATTATATGAAATGTTAAAGGAGCTTATCTAAGAAAAAGAAGATGATAAAAAATGTAAACAGTAAAATGACAACACACTCACAACTATCAACAACTGAATCTAAAAAATCCCAAAACAAGACTAACTAAGCAAACGCTAGAACAGGAACAGAATCACAGAAATGGAGAGGGGAAGGGGAGGGGGGAGAATAGGGTAAAAGGTTCAGGGAATAAGAAGCATAAATGGTAGGTACAAAATAGACATGGGGAGGTTAAGAGTAATATAGGAAATGGAGAAGCCAAAGAACTTATATGTATGACCCATGGACATGAACTAAGGGGGGGAATGCTGGTGGGAGGGGTGGTGCAGGGTAGAGGGGAATAAAGTGAAGAAAGAAAATGGGACAACTGTAATAGCATAATCAAGAAAATACATTTTTAAAAAAGTCTCATTAACTATAACAAGGGATTGGAGTAATAAAGATTGGCTAGTAAAAAATCAAAAGATAATTCTAAAAGAATACAGGATTAGCAATATAGTAGCCACTACCTGTAAGGTTGATTGAGATAAAGTGCCCAATAAAGATCTTGTTAGAGAGGATGTGCCTATGGCTCACTAGACGTCAGGGAAGCCACTGTGGTGCTGCAGTGGCAGAAATTGCCAAAAATCCACCTTGAAGGTTGCTGGGGAAAGTTATTTACAGAAGTGTCTCACAAGAGGCACTACTACAAACCACCTGCGGGGAAATGCCAAAAGTCTCTGGCTGCTGGCCACCATACACTGAAAAAGCCAGCTGCTGATGAAACCATGTGTCTTGCAGGAGCCAGAAACTGGAGAAGCCAGCCTAACCAGAACACTGGAAACAGCAAGCAAAATCTTTTTTCCTTTGATCTCTCTCTGGTGCCCTCTACTGACAAAGCTTAATACTTGCGAGCTGGCAAAGGAGAAATAAACTGCCCAAATCCATTTCGCAGAGCAGGCTAAAAGGGTAAATTTGGAACTGAAGGGCAATAATTTATTACCGGTACACTAGGGAACCTACTCATTATTTTCAAAACTTGTAAAATAACCCTGGCTGGTGTAACTATGTGGATTGAGCGCGGGCTGCGAACCAAAGGGTCGCCGGTTCAATTCCCAGTCAGGGCACATGCCTGGGTTGCAGGCCAGGTCCCCAGTGGGGCCACGTGAGAGGCAACCGCACATTGATGTTTCTCTTCCTCTCTTTCTCCCTCCCGTCCCTTCTGTCTAAAAATGAATAAATAAATTCTTTAAAAAAACAAACAAACAAAAAACCTAGTAAAATAAATGGAAGTAACAAAGCATTTATCCTGCCTTTTCTAATACAAACAGTACTTCACACAACATACCAAAATTTGTGACAAGCAATGAAAGTTGCGCTCAGATAGAAATTTACAGCTGCAAATAATTACATTAAAAAGCAGCTCAGGCAATGGAGCATTATTCAGTGCTAAAAAGAAATCAGCTATCAAGCCATGAAACACACATTGAGGAAACTGAGATACATATTACTAAGTGAAAGAAGCCAATCCAGGAAACAAAAGAAAAAATAAATGGGGATACATCAAACTAAAAAGTTTTTGCACAGCAAAGGAAAACAGCAACAGAATAAAAAGACATGTCACAGAATGGGAGAACATACTCACTGACACATCTATTAAGGGGTTAATACCCAAAATTTATAAAGAACTTACAAAACTCAACACACACACAAAAACAAACAATCCCATTAGAAAATGGGCAAAGGACCTGAATAGACATTTCTCCAAAGCATACAGATGGCCAATAGACATAGGAAAAGATGCTCAATGCCACTAATCATCAGAGAAATGCAAATTAAAACCACAATGAGATATCACCTCACACCTGTCAGAATGTAACTTTGGCTACAAGTAAGAAGTACCTGGGGAGCTTTTAAAAATTCAAGAGTCCACACTGTATGGCGGTAGGTCCCAGCAATAAACACACACACACAGTTTTCTAGGTGATATAAGTAAGAAAATATGAAAGGAAAGCTGAGGGATATGGACAATAGAGGTAGAAGTGCCAAACTTCTCTTAATTGGATGATTCCAGTCCCCTCCATCCTTGCTAAACTCCCAGGACTGATGGATGACAACCCAAGGAGACTACCTGTACTCAGTTCTACTTCTCTAATGGTGAACAGGTGAGACACTGACCAGAGATGCTTTCTGGTGGAAGCTACAGGAGTGATCATCAGAGGTTATGTGGTGCTTGGGTCTCTCTACCACAGGAGTCATCCTCCCCACTTTCCTTAATTTCACTGGGATTGACAGCCCAGAGCTTGGCTTTTAGTTTTTTCTCAGAATAGCAAGAATTAGCAGAATGCCAAAGGTGTTAAGTTCCAGGGAGGGGAAACTACACGAGCACAGGCCAGGAATCATGCCTGTATGATGGATTCCAGGGAACTAGAGGCAATAATATCAGAAAGTAAAATTGAAAAATGGGACATGGCATGGAGAGAGGCTGCAGAGAAATTTTTTAGGACTCTTACGACAGGAACCTAACTCCAACTAGTTTAAGCAAAAGAGGGGATTTATTGGCAGAATTCTCAGAGAGCTCACAGAATTAAAAGAAAAGTTGTAGAGACTTGGAGCACTCTGGGAATATCAAGGATTAGCAGTCAGGGCTAAGTGCCATGAGGGTTCTTTCTGCCTCTTACCTTGGCTCCTCTCCAGTCTCAGTATCTTAAGGTTCTACTGACTTTTTTTTTTTTAAACGAAAAAAGCATCTCCCCTAGTTTCCAGTTAGAAAATTTGAGGGTCAAACTTCAATGAGCACAACCTAGTCACAAGCCCACTCCCATAGCTCAGAAGAGTAAGGGCAGGGCTACTCTAATTGGTTTGTTTCCAACAATCACAGTGAAAATGGAGGAAGTCACCAGTTCTCTGAAAGAGAATTCTGTTCTGAAAAGATTAAGCAATAAACCATTACTAAGAGGCAGGCACCAAGTCACAGAGAGCTCTTTATGCCCTACTGAGTAACATGGTCAGACTGATGTGTTAGAAAGGTAAGTATAGCTGCATGTGATGAATGGCCTCAAGGAAGTGAAACCATGCAAGAGAAAGCAAATAATTTATTCCAAAAGATTATGTGAATGACATCTAGGTCAAGGAGAGATGAGAGAGGAAAGGAGGGGTTGGAGTTGAGAAACACTAAGGGATGAAAAGCAGGGTTTAAGGATTAATTGAATGTGTGGGGTGGGGCTAAATGTAGGATCAGACAACTCATGAGCTTTGTTTTGAATGGTGGGGGCTATGGTTCCATTAGCTGAGACAGGGAAAACAGGAGATTCAGGTCTGAAGGAAAGGTAATGGTTGTCTTGGCCATTTGAATGTGGAATGTTTGTGGGTTTCTGGAACATCCATATATTTGTTAGGCAAACAGCTGGATATAACTAGGATTCTGAAACTCAGGAACAAGATCAGGGATAGAAGTATAGACTTAGAGGTCAATCAGTAAAGCCATGAAAATAGCTGATATCGCTAAATATAAGTGAGCAGAGAGAAGTATGGTGGATAAAGGTTACACACCTGAGGAGTAACATTACAGGGTTGGAGAGATGCAGATTTCAGAAAGGGGTCTTAAAGGGAATAGTCAGAGAACAGGAGAACCACAGAAGCCAAGACAATGGATACTGTGGTAGAGTGATTGACACAGCATAGGGACCTGGACCCAAGAATAGAAAATACTGGGTGGCTAGGAAGCCAAGTCCAGACCAGGTGTTCATAAGGAACACAGGGTAAATTAACTGCAAAAATGTCACCACTCCTACTCAAAAAACACAGACGTAGCTGACTTTATCTTCCCTCTAATTGCTGGCTTAAACTGCTGACCCACATGCACATTTGACCAAGGTTTGATTGCTATACGATCTTCCTAGGATGGTGGTAATGAGCAGGTCACCATATTGCCCCTGCAGGGTAGGCATGAACATAGGCTGGCACCAAGGCTGGAAAAAGAAGTTACCTGACCGTGAAATGGAAAATTCTTCGAGCCAGCCTTTTTCAAAAAGCCCACCCACTTTATCCTTAGCTTATGAAAGCAGAACCAGTCCCCAAGCCAGTTCAGAGGACCTTCCTTCTGTGTGCCTCCCTTGTGCTGGAGCATAAGCTTAATCAAGTCCATATGGACATTTCTCTAGGATTTCCTCTCGATTCCTATCTTGGGGAACTAAGAATCCCAATGCTGGTAACAGCATCCAATCCGTTAAGGAGGTCTTGCTGGAGGACTATCACCGATTACAATTGGCAATATATGGGTCACTGATAATATTGGCAAGATAAAAATAAAGGAGTGTTTGCTGACAGATGTTATATTTTAGGTAATGGTGGGACATTTAATTGAGAATGCCCAGAATTAAAATAATAAGAGGTCTAGGCTATTGAGTTATTTTGAGTCACGGTCGCATCGGTAATAGTTAAAGTCATGTGTGTGAGATATCTCAAGGAGAGGGAAAAGTCCAAGACTGGAACTATAATAGAAGAAATATTTAAAGGGCTGAGTGAGAACTCATAGGAAAGTCAAGGAAGGGTTCAAGAAGGCAATGATGAGCCCTGGCTGGTGTGGCTCAATGGAATGAGCACTAGTCTGAATCAAAGGGTCATCAGTTAGATTCCCAGTGAGGGTACATGCCTGGGTTGCGGGCCAGGTCTTGCATACTCACCATTGGGGGTATACAAGCAGCAACCACACGATGTTTCTCTCCCTATCTTTCTCCTTCCTTTCCCCTATCTCTAAAAACAAATAAATAAAATCTTAAAAAAAAAAAAAGAAGGCAATGATGAATAATATAATGTTCACTCCCACTGGAAGGCTTCTTGGGAGAGTGAGATTAGTGGAGGTGGGAGGTTACATGTGTCTCACTCCCACCTGTAACTAAAGAGTGAAGTTTTGAAGAAAGGAACTGCTGGCTGTTGATATCCGCTGGATTAATACAGAGACTCCATAGGCTGGTGTTCAATGAATGTTCACTGGATGGACCTGACACATGAAAGGCTGGTGCATGTGTCATTGTGAGGCACCAGTGAGGCTGAGTGAGGCTGAGTGAGGCTGAGTGAGGAGAAGCGGAGGTAAAGACCCTGAAAATCAGGCAGGAATTTGGACTTGTTGTAGTACTCCCAAGAAAAGGCTGAATCCCCTGCACAATCTTACCAATAAGGAAACAGAAATTTAGAGAAGTGAGGAGACTACTTAGTAGTTATTAAAGGACAGACCCAGGGCCCAAGCCTAGATTGTTCCTCGCTCCTTCTTCTATACCACAATGCCACCAGGTAAATTTCTTTCTTTAGTGGAGTTTTCAGGCTAAATCAACATTAAAATTGTATTACATTTGGTTTCTGAAGTGGAGGTTTAGGCTGAAGTGATATTATTAAAATTACATCCTTTTGAAAAATATTTATTGAATATAAATAAATGTCTTATACATTAAATATCAAGAAATATTCATTACTGGTTACAAGTCAAGCTGTAATACTGAGGGAACCACAGACTTAAAACACCCACTCATGACATAGTGATAATTCCATTCTCATACTGGACACAGTAATGATTACTCACAAGACACAACAAAGCTCATCAAAAAAAAAAAAAAATCACTTTACCAACCTATAATACCACAATAGAAAATGATTTTGAATCATAATATGAACAGTCCCAGTAAGCTCATCTGCCTTACCAATTGATCAGGTCAATTTGAGATTGTGGAGTTATACTATCACAAAGTCTGAAGAGTCCCATTTTCAAAATATTAGTAAGGAATGAAATCATATATACCTACTAATACTTTTATGTAAGTTAGTCTTTCATAAGAGAAAAGGAATAAAAATTTAGTACAAAGAAAGCATCCCCCAAACACTGAGTCTCTTAATGGGAAAAAAAAAAAAGAGCAATGTAATTAACTTTTCCCTTAAAGAAAGGAAAGAAACCTTGATCTGTTATGGCAAATTTGGAAAGATAAATATTTCCTAGTCCCAGAATAGGTATTTATTTTACACCATGTACTTGAATGATGCACATCTATGAAGCAGGGATCTGTGGCAATCCGAATTCATCCACCAGGACTCCATCCTGTAAAAAGGGAGTAATGTTTAGTGCCAATATTTTTCAACTGAAAAATGATTACAAATACTTAGTAGTTAAAACTCATCTCCAAGTGCTTAATCAATGAAAATCAAAATCCCACTCATAAGGTGAGAATGAGATTTTTTGTAAAAGATAAAGATGGAAGTGATGACCTGGAAAAGAAGTGGAAGAGATCAAAAGGGGTGACTGTTGCAGGGTAAATGAAGAGTAAGAGAGAGAGAGAGAAACTTTAGTGTAAACCTAGACGGGGAAAACAAGGCTGGGAGCGGTAGTCCTTGCCTACAGACTCCCATTTTCACTCTGCTCTAAAGTGAACAACTGACTTTTATAGCCTCCCAAATCCTGGAAGGAGCAGTGCCCAAACTTACAGGCAGTCACACCACTATCAATGAAGAAACCGTATCCCAACAGCACTTTAACTCAGGAACCTGTGACCTTGTAGAAGCAGACATAACATTTATGTTCCAGGGAATTAAAAAGGTGGGCTATGGTACTATTAATAAAAATTATTTCACATGTGCTGAGAAAGTGCAGCCTATGCACCCGGAACCCTGAAGCGGCCAGAGGTGTGGGGCAGACAGGAGGGGCAGAGTAGGGGAAGATAAACACTCACAGAAATCAGCTATAGCCCTGGCTGCTGTTGCTCAGTGGACTGAGTGCCAGCCTATGAACCAAAGGGTTGGCGGTTCTATTCCCAGTCTAGGGCACATGCCTGGGTTGTGGGCCAGGTCTCAGTATGGCGTGAGCAAGAAGCAACCACACATTGACGTCTCTCTCCCTCTCTTTCTCCCTCCCTTCCCATCTCTAAATATAAATAAATAAAATCTTTAAAAAAATCAGCTATAAAGGACCTGAGAAATTACCTACTTATCACTTTTTGCTGCCCCCCATTTTACAGGTGGAAAAACACTGATGAGATTCACAGAGAAGACATGAATTGCTAATTTGCTCACAGTCACATAGTGAATAAAGGCAGAGTTGAGACTGGCTCCCATTCAAGGATTCTGTCAACTACATTATGCACACTCAATGTGCATGTTGGGAGATAAGGCAAACACCAAGACCGTAAATGTCCAGTGGCAACAAAAAAATGAAATACTATAACAGGAACTAAGATGGAGTGAAAACAATTTCATATGCAACAAAATTTTATCTACTTATAGCAATGATAATCATGTCACTTTCGACAGGGCTTTAAATTTGCAAAGCCCTTTTACATACAAGATCTAATTTGATCTACACAACAATTATGAGATCATACCTGTACTTTACAGATGCAAGAAACAGAAAAGTACAAAACAGCTAAGTGGTTTGCTAAGGTCCCACAGTCAGTTGCAGAGACTTAAACCCAGGTGTCCTGCTTCTTTTACTGTATTGAATTAGAATCTTTCTACATTAAGTTTTATACTTAAAATTGTTAATCCCTAGTTTATAACATCCACCCTACAATTAACCAGTGTGCCTGGAGAGTAAAACCTTTTATACTGCTGCCTAGCATGGTTCCCACATGTGTTGCTGATGGTTTCCCAGGAAATGTCTCAAACCTATAATTAGCACTCAGTGTAAGTTCACGACAAGGTTAATTTGTAATATTATACAAACTGTCATTGTATAAAAACATCCCTGAATATTCATGACACTTATTTACACAGCCTGTCCATAATCTAGTGCAGGAAAACTGGGCTTTCAAGGGTATCCAAAATAATGACTAAGACAGTCTTTCCTTGTTCTACCTTAAGAGTACTTTTTAGATTCCTAGACTGGTGATCAAAGATAAATCTTTATAATTTGCATAGAAAATATGAACAGAAAAAGCTTTCACCTTATTCTTTGTGTCAGTGGGAACACCTTCTGGAATTGCAGGTGCAGATGCTGCTTCATCCAAGTAAGAACTGTCTTCATCAGCCAGAAGCTCATCACCCAGTGCATCCAACTCTGAAATTGAAATAGTCAACATTTCAAAAATATGTAAAAAAAAACCTAGCAGCTCATGTTAAGAAAGCCCAATTATTTATAAGATGAACATTTAAAAACAAAGAGTAAGGGATTATTAATTTCTGTTTTCAAGATAAAAGATTTAACATTATAAGAAATTTTCAAGGGAACTATGATGTGGTAAAATCTATGAAAAACCAAAATCAAAATAAAACAAACAAAACAATCATTCCCTATGGATTTTATAAGGCCCCAGTCTTCATGAGAAAAGACTCTGGAGTTATCAGTTGGCCAATTCAAATTAGAAAATCCTGACAATGAATGTAAAAAATTCTCTCTCATTTATTGATGAACTTGAAAGAAGACAATGAAAGTAGGCAGAAACTGTGGTACACAGAGTGATCATTACATGAAGTCAGGTTTTTAAAAAAAGTTTGTGGTAAAATGAGTAGAAAGTGATCAGAAGAAAAGACAATAGCAGGCAGAGACTCATTGGGGGAAATTTTAGATGGGAAATAAGAAAATAAAGAAATGAAGCCCTGGCTGGTGTAGCTCAGTGGATTGAGTGCGGGCTGGGAACCAGAGGGTCCCGGTTCGATTCCCAGTCAGGGCACATTCCTGGGTTATGGGCCAGGTCCCCGGTGAGGACCATGTGAGAGGCAACCATACATTGCTGTTTCTCTCCCTCTCTGTCTCCCTCCCTTCCCCTCTCTCTAAAAATAAAAAAATAAAATCTTTAAAAAAAAAAAAAGAAAAGAAAATAAAGAAATGAGTGGGAGGGAGGTTCTAGACAAAAACAGAAAGTGGGAGAGAAATGGAGCAATAGTAAAGTTAGAGGGGGATCGTGTGACAGAAAATCCAGTGTAGTGGTTCTGCCATCTACTCAGTTACTCATGCTAGAAATTGACAAGACACCCTTGATACCTCCCTCTCTCTTCATATCCAATCAATTACTAAGTCTGTACACTCAACCTCCTAAAATATCTTCATCTTTTTTTTTTTAATCCTCACCCTAGGACATACTTA
>PVJI01027684.1:0-17368 GCA_004026765.1 Micronycteris hirsuta
GCCTGGGCGCCCGGTCGGGTACCTACTCCGTCTGCCCCCGATTAGCTCCACTGGGTGCGCGCCCAATCCAGGAGCTCAAAAGTTGGGTTTGCCTTTCAATTCAGACTCCAATTCTTCCTGCTGGGAACACCAGCCTCTGCAAATCAGTCCCCAGGTAAGCACCGACCTCCGGACTGCTGGGGACCAAGGCTCTTCCAACTGACGCGCGCGTCTTCCTTGGCAACTCACACACCCCAATCCAGCTCCCTCCCTCGGAACCTGGAGCAAACCGGGAAGCTGCTGCTACTGGATCCACAGACCTCCCGGCTCCCCGTGAGGCCCGAGTGACCCCTTCCCTCCGAAGCAGTCTCCCTACCGGCTGATCTTTCAGTTTTATGCGCAGTCCTGGTTTCCAATCTTCTCTACTCTGGAATACAACTGGGTGATCGCTCTGCTCCTCAGAAAATCGGCGCAATATCCCGCCAGTGGGCCGGAGAATAGCGATCACGCTTCTCCCTTCTCCGCCGCCATCTTTCTCTCAATCAGAATTCTTTTTTCTATGAGCATGATTTTTATGCCGGCCCGCACGGGAGTGTTCATTCTCACGGAGCCAGGCTTGAGATGCGGTAATTCCCGGGGGTTACGTTTTTATCATGTGGATGAAAAGAATTCCTGTCACACCTCCCCCTTTTTTCTTATGAGATCCTTTTCCACAGGCATGGATCACACCAGCCCACACAGGCACGTGGAGCCGAGCTCAGACACACGTGATTTCCCGTGGCGGCGACTCTCCACGCGTGTGAAAAGAATTCTTAAATCTCCCTCTGCTTTTCTTATGCGATTTCAGGAGCTGGATTAAACCTATAAAATTTGCCACTTGCTGGTCCCTTGCCCGACCCTGGGAAAATAATTTACATATGCAGCGAAGCACACACATTAGCACTATAATCAGAAAACAGCCAGCAGCCCCAAAGACCCACATTTTCAGGTTAAGATCATTAAACCAAGTCTGGGGATTTAGCCAGTAGAAATGGTCACGGAGGCTTTCAAATATCTCCTGTTTAGACAGGCGTCGGATGTCCCACAATTGCTGATGTAATTCCAATTGCAGTTTATCAATCTGTCCTTTTAGATTAGTAGAAAAAGCCCCTCTAAGGCGATGCTGAATGTCACTCCAGGTATACTGGCTGGAATTCCACAGGAGGGGAGTGACGCATAGCTTGGAGAAGCTGGGGTCACAGGTTAGCTGCTGACGAGTCACAAATGCATCCTGTCATTCCCCAATCCAGCTGAGGGCTGACTGCACTGCAGAAAGTCGGGTCAGGATTTCTTGATCAATCTGGGCCTGTTGAATCATTTCTAAAGTAGTATTGGTTAAAAGAGCATCTACCGTATGAGCAGTTTGAATTGAACTAACAAGGGCAGCGGTTGCCTCGGTAGCGGTAGCTGCCACGATGATTGCAGAGACAATGAAAGTAATCAGGGTGCCAACGAACCTTCGGACTCATACAGAAGCCAGTGGATTATTAAGCGCTACTAGGTCTTGGGGATCTTCCCACTCTCGGGTCATATCAACTGGCACCCAAACTTGTGCCTGTCTTCTAACTACATACACTGTAGTGATTTTCAATTGAGTAATATTTAGATGAGTAAGACAGCTAGCATATATTGAACCTGCAGGGACACGCAGAGAATAGATCTTTGCAGATTCATTATAGAGAACTTGAGCTGTCCTGGGGGCTGCCAAAAACATATAGGGATGAGAGGTATAGACTGTGACCCAGCCTACTTCTGGTGGGTCATTCTGGTAAATATATGGTGGGGGTCTTCTATTGTCACAACTTATCTTCATAAGGAAATGCTTCCTGGTAATAAAAGGAAAGCCTATTTTCCAGGAATTATAATGCCATGGGCTAGCGTGGTTGGGAGAGACAATCCTGATTATAGGTGCCCCAGTGCCGGGCCCTTCCCACCACAAATGGAGATGAAGTCTCTTATGCTGAGCCGGAAATACCCTCATGCCAACCCTTGAAAATATTTTCCAGTTGGCTCCCCAATTCTCTATCACAAAAAGGCTTTTGGGTAGAAAGGCAACAGTGGCGTTCAGTCCTCGGCATAAAGATGATATAACTGAGTCTTTATAGGTAGTATCTAAAACACAAAGAGGAACCAGAGGGGGGTTACTAATATGAAAAGCCCCCTCATGGGAACGCATGCCTACCATGGCTATCATGGAGAGCTGATCATAATCATTGCTCTGTTTTCTTCTAGCAACATAGAGCTGCTCCCTTAAGGGGAAGCATAAAGTGTCAGAAAGGACAGAAAAACAAGCAGGCAGGTGTTCCGCCACATAAACCGTATTTTCTAGCACCGGTAACCAGTGTTTGCTCTCTTCCAAAGGGCCATTAGGGGGCATCCACACTCCTCCCGTCCACTGAGTGTCATTAGTGGAAAGGGGGGGTTCAACATCCCACCAGGTATGTAGTTTAAACACTGGTGGATCTACAATGTGGCCCCAATAGACATAAGAAGAATTAGTTTCAGCAGTTACTCCTTGCCCTCCTAGGTAGATCAGGATAGCTAGAAAGAGCAAAGCTTTGGCCAAATTGGCCGACAGGACCACCAAATAAGTGATAAACCTGTTCTCTGGGGTGTCTCCCATTTTAGTCTCAGCAAGAATCTCCTCGGCTCGAGCATTAAGAGCCTTAATGTCGTCCCATGTGATGGGAGCACGCTTAAAAGGAAGATTATGGGGTATCGAGGGGCTCTTGCCCTCTGCAGGAGGCATCAGGGCCTCGGTCCCCATCATCGGAGCTGGCTCCACCCTCCTCTGCTGTCTGACCCAGTTCTGCGAGCAGCGGCGTAGGGGTCCAATTTCCTTCTGGCTTTTTAGGGTCATCTGGGCCATCTGGTTTGTAAGTTGGTTGGTTCTCATCTCAAGGAAGTGTAGTTTGGTGTCTACCTCGCTCATGGTAAGGTTTTATCCTTTTTGCTGGTAGCCAGAAGGGACCTGTAGGAATGGAAACACATGCGTACCCCCTTCCCCTTGTTAAAAGATCTACAGGGTCCTGCCAAGAGCCATCTCCCTGCGGATCCCTGAATAGCACCTTAGGGTAAGGTGGTTTCGACTCTTTCATTTGGAAATGTTTCTCAATTGGAGTCTGGAGTGACTCATCACAATTTAGAAAGTTGTAGGTAAACATGGCCAGCATAATTAGATTTTTGGGGGAGGATTCATGGCCCCCCCTATTTTGTTTTTTAAGAAGATTTGTAAAGGTATTATGAGCTCACTCTACAATTGCTTGACCAGTTGGATTATAGGGAATTCCTGTCTTGTGCTGAATATTCCAATGCTGGAGAAAGGCCTGAGTAGAAAGTGCAAGGTACCCAGGACCATTATCAGTTTTAATTTGCTGAGGCCATCCTAAATGACTAAAGGAATGAAAGAACCACAAGTCTGGAGAGCTTTGGAGGGAAAAATAATAGTTATTTCTAACCAACCCCCAGGCAACATCCATGTACAAAATTAAAGGGGAGGAACCCTTGAATCTTTGTAAATGCTGTAGAACAAACCCCTACTCATATAGAGTCTATGTCCTGGAGAACACTTGAATATGGAGAACCTCACAATTTGACCACCTCTGGTATGAAGAGTTTAAACTGATAAGACCAGAGTAAACCAGGTAGGAGCAGGTAGGAAATTGGGAATTAGGTGGAGAAACATGAGGCATGGTTGTCTGTGAGGCAGAAGACTAGTACAGAATTGCTCTGACCTTATCTCCCATTTCCTGTTGCTGCTAAGCAACTGGACATTTCACAAGTTGGCTTCAAACAGGTAGGGCTTTGTGGATTGTCTAATCTGATACTTCTAGGAAAGCTCAGCTAAGTAGAAAACTTGGAAAGGAGGTGACCTATTCCTCAGGGAAAAGGAACCCAATATTTCCTGAGCTCCTACTATTGCCAAGCATTTTACATGCATAATTTCTTTTAATACCCACAAAATCCTGGAGATTACATATTATTCTCTCCATTTTACAGAAGAGAAAAACGATAGTTCATGAACAATTTATGAAAATATTAAAAGTCACTATGTGGCTGAACTGACTGCACAGTCTCATTTCAAAGCCAATGGTCCATTCATTTTACTAGGAAAAGAGAAAAAGGGAAAATGAAGAAAGGCAAGGGACAAAGAAGAGGGACAAAAGAGAGAAAAATAACAGCTGCATATACTCTGAGAGAAAGAGAAGAGGCATCTGGACACAAAAGCCTCTTACCCTTATTCTATATTGAAAGGAGGTCACAGAATAAATGACAATGAGCAGATCTACTGGTCTTCTGCACCTTCCCACCTTCCCTCAAGCTAGTTCTCATCTATATTTGCTTCTTCATTTCCTTAAGTGGGTAAACTGGGTTTTGGTGAATTTCTGTACCAATATGGTTAATGAATTAGGTGTAATGCCAGTGCAAAAATCACATTAATTTGGGGGTCATTATAATAAATACACTCGTAGCTATATAAGTAAATTCCTTAAAGGAAAAGATTGATCTCTGAGGTGATCAATCATAACATCATTTTATCTTGAGTCAAGGGGCATAACATAGGGTGATCTTCAGTAGTGCAGGTCCTTTCACGGTCAATATGCACTGTTTATTCTTCTTAGAGAGGACTCTGCTCTGTAACTTCCAAGGTGACTGATCCTTCCAAGATTAAATAACTCATTCTGGGATATTAGTAGTAGATGATTTCCATTTCATTTGTAGTTTCCTTTTTTCAAAGATTTTATTTATTTATTTTTAGACAGAAGGGAAGGGAGTGATAAATGGAGGGAAAGACACATCAATGTGTGATTGCTTCTTGCATGGTCCCCACTGGGGACATGGCCTGCAACCAAGGGATGTGCTCCAACTGGGAATCCAACCAGCAATCCTTTGGTTTTCAGGCTGGCACTCAATCCACTGAGCCACACCAGCCAGCCCTCACTTGGAGTTTCTGAGGACACTGTTCTTTAAGAGTAGGTGGAAGCTGTGAACACCAGGATACGTGCTGCAAGAGGAAAACCACCAACAAAGGAACCACCAACAGATAACAACAGAAGAAGATAAAGGAGGGAATGGAAGCCACACTAACTCAACAGAGGACTTATCTATAAATACAACTAAATGGTGGAGAAATTACTCAGAACAAACAACCGGACAAGAGCAAGAGAGAATCCTTAAAACCTTGCACACATGGAAGAACCAGCTTCAACACAACCTGCCCACACATGCACAACATAATACAAGAGGTGGTGGATGGACTGACTCTCAGTTAAACAGCTGGAGGGAAGGACCCACCAAAGAAAGACCCAGCAACAATCAAAACCCAAAGACATACACAGAGCCAACATACACAACAACCCGAGTCCAGCAAGCTCAGGAGATCAAGGAGACTGGTCCACTGAATCTCACAGGTATTCTACCGTAGAAGTTCACACTATAAACCCAGGGAATCAGAACAGATCAATTTAAGAAGCAGAGGCTAGCAAAAGAGTCTCACAACAATGGGAAGAAAAACAAACAATCCCCAAATGAAAGGTAAGGAGGAACCCCCAGAAAGAATGCTAAATGAAATAGAGGCAAGGCAACTATCAGATACTGAGTTCAGAGCAATAGTTATAAGGAAGCTCAGTGAGCTCATACAGAATTATCAAAAACTACAGGGAAACTACAATGAACTCACTTCAGTCTATATCAACATGAAAAAGGAAATAGAAACTATCAACAAGGGCCAAGAGGAAATTAAGAATACAATTTCTGAACTGAAGAACACAGTAGAAGGAATCAAAAGCTGGCTAGATGAAGCAGAGGACTGGATCAGCAAGCTGGAGGACAAGGTAGAAAAAAATACCCAGAATGAGAAAGAAAAGGAAAAGAGGCTCAGAAAGAATAAAGAGAGGTTAAGGGAAATGCAGGACAACATGAAACATAATAATATCCATACAATAGGGATACCAGAAAGAGAAGAAGAAAAGTAAGGGATAGAATACCTGTTTGAAAAAGTAATGATGGAAAACTTCCCTAGTTGGATGAGAGAAAAAGTCACACAAATCCAGGAAACACAGAGAGTCCCAGTCAAGATGAACCCAAAGAGGCCCACTTGAAGACACATCATAATTAAAATGGCAAAATTCCAAGATAAAGAGAGAATCTTAAAGGCAGCAAGGGAAAAACAGGAAGTAACATACAAGGGAGCCCCGATAAGACAACAGCTGACTTCTCAATGGAAATGCTCCAAACCAGAAAAGAATGGCAAGAAATATTCCAAGTAATGAGAAGCAGAGGCCTGCAACCAAGACTAATTTATCCAGCAAGACTCTCAATTAAAATGGAAGGCCAAATAAGGAGCTTCCTTGACAAAAGAAGCCTAAAAAAAAGTATCTCCTCCAAACCAAGTCTGCAAGAGTTGCTAAAGTGTTTGCCTTAAGAACAGGAAGACAAACAGTGAAAGACAGAGAAACACAGGTACAAAAAATTGGCAATGAGTAAGTACCTATCAATAATAACCTTAAGTGTAAATGAACTAAACGCCCCAATCAAAAGACACAGAACAGCAGAATGGATAAGAAAACATGACCCACACATATGGTGCCTACAGGAGACCCACCTCAGAACAAAAGACCTACACAGACTGAAAGTGAAGGGCAGGAAACAAATATTCCAAGCAAATGGACAGGGGAAAAAAGACCAGGGTAGCAATACTCATGTTGGACAAAGTAGACTTCAAAAGAAGAGCCATAAAAAGAGAGCCAGAAGGTTATTTCATAATACTCAAGGGAAGACTCCATCAAGAAGACATAAACATTGTGGATATATATGCACCCAATATAGGAGCACCAAAATACATAAAGAAAATCTTGGAGGACTTCAAGATATTGACAGCAACACAATCATAGTAGGAGATTTTCACATCCCACTGTCAAAAATGGACAGATCTTCCAAACAAAATATCAACAAAGATATTGTGGCACTGAACAATACCCTAGATCAAATGGACTTAACTGATATATATAGAGCCTTTCACCTCAAAGAAGCTAAATACACATTCTTTTCAAATGCACATAGAACATTTTTAAAGATAGACCATATGATAGGACATAAAACCAGCCTCAACAAATTCAAGAAAATTGAAATCATATAAAGCATTTTCTTTGAGCACGAGGAACTGAAACTAGAAACCAACCTCAAGGAAAAACCCCAAAACACTCAAATTCATGAAGATTGAATAGCATGCTATTAAACAACAAATGGGTCAAGAATGAGATTATGGAAGAAATCAAAAAGTTCCAGGAACCAAAGAAAATGAACTGACAACAATCCAAAACTTATGGGACACAGTGAAGGCAGTCAGTCCTAAGAGGGAAGTTCATAGTGATACAGGCCTATCTAAAAAAGATAGAAACATTTCAAATGAACAACCTAACCCTACACCTACAAGAACTCAAGGAACAATAACAAAGACAGCCCAGAACAAGTAGAAGGAAGGAAATAACTGATATAAGAGCAGAATTAAATGACATAGAGATTAAAAGCACAATTCTAAGGATCAATGAATACAGGATCTGGTTCTTTGAAAAGATAAACAAAACTGACAAGCCTTTAAGCAGGCTCATCAAGAAAAAAAGAGAATGGACCCAAACACAATCAGAAATGAAAGAGGAGAGATTACAACTGATACCACAGAAATACAAAGGATTGTAAGAAATTACTATAAAATAGGGTTCCCTTTTCTCCACATCCCTTCCAACAGTTATCTGTTGCTTTGTTGATGATGGCCATTCTGACTGGTGTGAGGTGGTATCTCATCGTGGTTTTAATTTGCATATCTCTGATAGCTAATGATGTAGAGCATCTTTTCATATGTTTCTGGGCCCTCTGTATGTCCTCCTTCAAGAAGCGTCTGTTCATATCTTTTGCCCATTTTTTTAAACTGGGTTTTTTGTCTCCCTGGAGTGGAGTTGTATGAGTTCTTTATATATTTTGGAGATCAAACCCTTGTCTGAGGTATCATTGGCAAAGCAGCACAATTCACAGTAGCCAAGTGCTGGAAACAACTTAAGTGCCCATCTACAAATGAGTGGATCAAGAAACTATGGTACATTTACACAATGGAATTCTACGCAGCAGAGAGGAAGAAGGAGCTTATAACCTTTTCAACAGCGTGGATGGAACTGGAGAGTATTATGCTAAGTGAAGTAAGCCAGGCAGTGAGGGACAAATACCATATGATCTCACCTTTAGCCAGAACATAATCAACAAAAGCAAAAAGCAAGCAAACCTTAACCAGAGACATTGAAATTAAGAACAATCTAACAATAGCCAGGGTAGAAGAGGGAGAGGACAATGGGGAGAAGGGTTTTCAGGAACCACTATAGGGGACACAGGGACAGAACTAAGGGTGGGGAGGGAGGCAGGAAAAGCAGGTGGGATTGGAGGGGGAGGGGAGGAGAGAATATGCATACAACTGTAATTGAACAACAATAAAGTAAAATTAAAGAAAAAGAATTTACTATGACAAACTGTATGCCAAGAAATTTGAAAACCTAGGTGAAATGGACAAATTTCTAGAAAAATACAATGTTCCAAAACTCAATGAAGAAGAAGCAGAAAGCCTGAACAGACAAATAACAGCTGATGAAATTGAAACAGTTATCAAAAAGCTTCTGTCACACAAAACCCCTGGACCAGATGGTTTCACAGGAAAATTTTACAAAGCATTTAAGGGGGAGTTGACTTCCATCCTCCACAGATTATTACAAAAAATTTGAGAAGATGGAACACTCCTAATCTCTTTTTATGAAGCCAGCATCATCCTAATCCCAAGACCAGATAAAGACATAACAAAGAAAGAAAACTTCAGGCCAATATCATTGATGAATATAGATGCTAAAATCCTCAGCAAAATATTGGCAAACCGCATCCAGCATTATGTTGAAAAGATCATACACCATGATCAAATGGGATTCATCCCAGGGATGAAAGGATGGTACAATATTCATAAATCAACAAACAATACACAACATAAACAAAATGAAACACAATAATCACATGATGCAGAAAAAGCATTTGATAAGGTACAGCACCCATTTATGATAAAAACACTCAGCAAAGTGGGAATAGAGAGAGCATTTCTCTATATAATAAAGGCCATATATGAGAGACCTGCAGCCACCATCATACTCAATGAACAAAAGCTTAAAGCTTTCCCACCACGACCAGGAACAAGACAGTGATGTCTGCTTTCACCACTCTTATTCAACATAGTACTGGAAGTCCTAGCCATAGCGATCAGACAAGAAAAGGAAATAAAAGGCATCCAAATTCGAAAGGAGGAAACAAAACTGTCATTGTTTGCAGATGACATGATAGTGTACAAAGAAAATCCTGTAGACTCCACCAAAAAACTACTCAACCTTATAAATGAATTTGGCAAAACAGCAGGATACAAAGTCAATACTCAGAAATCAAAGGCATTTTTGTACACCAACAGTGAAATATCAGAAACAGAAATCAGGGAAAAAATCCCATTTGATATGGCAACGAGAAAAGTAAAGTACCTGGGAATAAACCTAACCAAGGAGGTAAAAGACCTGGACTCAGAAAACTATACAATACTGAAGAAAGAAATTAAGGAAGACACAAACAAATGGAAGCATGTACCATGCTCATGGATTGGAAGAATTAACATCATCAAAATGGCCATACTACCCAAAGCGATCTATAGATTCAATGCAATCCCTATCAAAGTACCAATGACATATTTCACAAATATAGAACAAAGATTTCAGAAATTTATATGGAACCATAAATGACCCTGAATACCTGCAGCAATTTTGAGAAAGAAGAACAAAGCAAGAGGGATTACAATACCTGATATCAAACTGTATTACAAGGCCACTGTAATCAGAACAGCCTGGTATTGGCATAAAAACAGGCTCATAGACCAATGGAGCAGAACAGAAAGACCAGAAATAAACCCAAGTCTCTATGGGCAATTAATATTTGACAGTGGGGGAAGAAGCATAAAATGGAATAAAAATAGCCTCTTCATCAAATGGTGTTGGGAGATCTGGACAGCTACATGCAAAGAAATGAAACTCAATTACCAACTTACACCATACACAAAAATAAATTCAAGGTGAATAAAAGACTCAAATATGAGTCATGGCACCATAAAAGTCCTAGAGGAAAACATCAGTAGGAAAATCTCAGAGATCCCATGTAGCAAAATGTTGAATGATATGTCCCTTAGATCAAGAGACATAAAGGAAAGAATAAACAAATGGGACCCCATAAAATTGAAAATCTTCTTCATGGCTAAAGAAAACAGTATTAAAATGAAAAGAGAACCAATTATATGTGAAAACATATTTGCCAATGATACCTCAGACAAGGGTTTTTTCTCCAAAATATATAAAGAACTCATACGACTCCACTCCAGGAAGACAAAAAACCCAATTAAAAAATGGGCAAAAGACCTGAACAGACACTTCCCCAAGGAGGACATACAGAGGGCCTGGAGACATATGAAAAGATGCTCAGCATCACTAGCTATCTGAGAGAGGCAAATTAAAACCACAATGACATACCACCTCACACCAATCAGAATGGCTATCAAACAAAGCAACAGACAATTGTTGGAGAGGATGCAGAGAAAAGGGAACCCTTGTGCACTGTTGGTGGGAATGCAGACTGATGAAGCCACTGTGGAAAACAGTATGGAATTTCCTCAGAAAACTAAAAATGGAACTGCCTTTTGACCCAGCAATACTACTGTGGGGATTATACCCTAAGAATCCTGAAACACCAATAGAAAAGAACATATGCACTCCAATGTTCATAGCAGCACAATTCACAAGAGCCAAGTGCTAGAAGCAACCCAAGTGCCCATCAGCAAACTATGGTACATTTACACAATGAAATTCTATGCAGCAGAGAGAAGGAAGGAGCTCCTACCTATTGTGACAGCATGGATGGAACTGGAGAGCATTATGCTAAGTGAAATAAGCCAGGCGGTGAGGGACAAATACCATCTGATCTCACCTTTAACTGGAACAGAATCAACAAAAGAAAAAAGCAAGTAAAATATAACCAGAGACATTGAAATTAAGAACAGTCTAACAATAGCCAGAGGGGAGGAGAGGGGTACTGTGGGGAAAATGGTTTTCAGGAACTACTATAAAGGACACATAGACAAAACCAAGGGGGAGGGTGGAAGCAAGGGAGGGAGGTGGGTTTGGATGGGGTGGGAGTGAGGGGAAGGGAGAGAATGCAGACAACTGTAATTGAACAATAATGAAATAATTAAACCCCCCCCAAAATATGCAGTGTTTATTGTACCTGACCAGATATGAAAGTCCTGGTTCTCACATCCATCACTGGTTGAATAAATTTACTTGGTCAAGACACTGAGAACCCATTGTTTGTCATATTTACTGAAAAATCATTTCCAGAGATGTTTTTGCCTTTTTAAGCTTGGACACATACTGATTGTATTAGTCTTTAATGTTAGTTTATTGTTATTTTTTCTTTTTTTATTGTGCTTTTCCCATTACCATTTATCTCCATTATATCTCCCTCCCCCTCTCAATTACGACACTGCTCAGTCCTTTTCCTTTTTACTTGATCCCTCCTCCCTAAACCCCTGCTCACCCACTCTGCCATAGGTGTCAGCCTGGTATCCATGGGTCTATCTATATTGTTTGTTAGTTTAGTTTGTTCATTAGATTTTACATATGAGCGAAGTCATATGGTGCTTTTCTTTCTCTGACTGGTTTATTTCACTAGGGATAATGTTCTTCACATTCATCTATGCTTTTGCAAAGTGTAAAGTGTTCTTCTTTTTGGGACAAATAGTATTCCATTGTGTAAATGTCCCATAGTTGTTTTATCCACTCATCTACTGATGGGCACTTGGGCTTCTTCCATATCTTGGCAATTGTTAACAATGCTGAAATGAACATAAGGGTGCTTATGTTTTTTGAATTAGTGTTTTGGGTTTCTTCAGCTAAATTTTCAGAAGTGGGAACACTGGGTCAAAAGGAAGATCAATTTTTAATTTTTTGAGGTATCTCCATACTACTTTCCACAGTGGCTGAATCAATCTGTAATCCCACCAACAGTACAAAAGTGTTCCCTCTCTCCACATCTTCACCAACACTTGTTGTTTGTTGATTTATTGACGATAATCATTCTTATCAGTGTGAGGTGATATCTCATTGTAGTTTTAATTTGCATTTCTCTGATTATTAGTGATGTTGAGCATCTTTTCATATATCTATTGGCCATCGGTATGTCCTCTTTGGAGAAGTGTTTATTCAGGTCCTTTGCCCATTTTTCAATTGGATTGTTTTTTTGGCATTGAGTTTTATGTTATTTATAAACTTTGTATGTTAATTCCTCAGCAGATATATTGGTGAATATGTTCTCCCATTCCATGTTTTTTAAAAAAAATTTTTGATGATCTCCTTTGCTGTGCAAAAATTTTTAGTTTGATGTAGTCCCATTTCTTTATTTTGTCTTTTGTTTCCCTTGTCTGAGGAGATTTATCACATAAATTATTGCTATAAGCAATGTCCAAGATTTTACTGCCTACATTTTCTTCTAGGATTTTTATGGTTTCAGGTCTAACATTTAAATCTTTAATCTATTCTGAATTTATTCTCATGGGTGATGTAAGAAGGTGGTCTAGTTTCATTTTTTTTTGCTTGTATCCATTCAATTTTTCCACCATTTATTATATGTGCTTGCTTCCTCATGTATATCAATTGACTATAAAGGTGTGGGTTTATTTCTGGGTTCTCTATTCTGTTCCATTGATCTACGTGTCTGTTTTTATCCCAGTACTATGCCGTTTTGATTACTATGGCCTTATAGTCTAGTTTGATATTAGATAGCATGATTCCTCTAACTTTGTTCTTTTTTAGGATCACTGTTGCTATGTAGGTCTTCTTGTGGTTCCTTATTAACTTTTTGAAATATTTATTCTAGTTCTATAAAATACATCATTGGTATCTTGATAGGATTTGCATTGACTCTATAGCTTGATTTGGGTAGTATGGACATTTTAATGATGTTAATTCTTACTATCTATGAACAAGGTATGTGCTTCCACTTATTTGTATCTTCATTTTCTATCTTCAGTGTCTTATAATTTTCTGAGTACAGATCTTTTACATCCTTGGTTAGATTTATTCCTAGGTATTTTATTTTTTAAAGCAAAGATGAATGGAATTATTTTCTTAATTCCCTTTTCTGTTAGTTTGTTATTGGCAAATAAAATGAAACTGATTTCTGGATATTAATTTTGTATCCTGCTATAATGCTGAATTCATTTATCAGTTCTAGTAGTTTCTTGTGGGATCTTTAGGATTCTCTATGAACAGTATCATGTCATCTACAAATAAAGACAGTCTTACTTCTTCCTTTTCAATTTGGACACCTTTTACTTCTTCCTCTTGTCTGATTGTTATGACTAGGACTTCCAGTATTACGCTGAATAAGAGAGGTGAAAGAAGACATCCCTGTCTAGTTCCCAATCTTAAGAGGAACACATACTTTTGATTGTTAAATCTGATGCTGACAGTGGGTTCATCATATATAGCCTTTATTATGTTTAGGTATGTTCCCTCTATTCCAATTTTGTTGAGAGTTTTTAAATCATAAATGTGTGCTGGATTTTATCATATGCTTTTTCCACATCTATGATATGATCATATGGTTTTTATCTTTTATTTTGTTTATGTGGTATGTCACATTTATTGATTTGTGAATGTTGTACCAACCTTGCATTCCCAGAATAAATCCCACTTGATCATGATTTATGATCTTTTTGATGTATTGCTATATAGAGAACCATTCCACGCATTAAGGGAAATGTAGCCCAGCCTCCCCTCTTTAAAAATGCCAGGGGAGTTCCAGTCAGCAAGCAGGCCCCACATGCATGGACTTGTTTTCCCCTGTGGGTAAATCAGGCTTACATCTTTTCTAGGGTTAAGCCTTGCTCTTGCTAAAAAACTCTCTCGCCCTGGATTAAAAGAACAAACGCTGATTGCGTATCTTCAAAGCAGTTTCTTGAAAGTCTGTGATAAACCTCTCAAGTCCAGCCCAATCCCTTTTGCCTTTATATTTGCAGATATCCTCCTTTGATGTCCTCTCCTTTGTTGTCTATCACCTGATGAGGACCTGTGCATAGTCAAAGAAAACCACCCTCAATGTAATGTGCCAAGAAAGACAATAAAAGCCTGTCCAGGCAGGGGTCAGGGTGATCTCTCCTCTGAAGAGAGTGGTCAAGGCATTCCAAGCCACTCTTGGGGCCCCCCCTCACTCTCTCTGGCCTGCTCATGGGTTCCCCACTTTCTCCAGCCCGCTCTTGGACACTTTCTCTCTGGCTCTCTCTCTGGCTCAGAGGGGGTCATGTGGTCCCTGAGTTTTCTCCCCACATGATTCACATGAGGAATTATTTACAAATTGGCAACAGCATACAGATTCTGCAGGACAGGATCCGTGACATTGTTATATTCGGTGTGCTAAGATTTTGTTGAGGATTTTAGCATATGTCAGGGATATCGGCCTTTAATGTTCTTTTCCTTTTTTTGTAGTGTCTTTATCTGGTTTGGGAATTAGGATATTGCTGGCCACTGGCCTTGTAAAATGAGGTTGGGAGTCTTCCCTCTTCTTGAATTTTTTTGAAATGGTTTGAGAAGAAGATGTTTGGTAAAATTCATCTGTGAAGATATCTGGTCCAGAATTTTTGCTTTTGGAGAGTTTTGTCATTACTGTTTCAATTTCACTAGATGCAATCTGTCTATTCAGATTCTTTGATTTAGCCTGATTTAGTTTTTGAATACTGCATGTTTCTAGGAATTTATCCATTTCATCTAGGTTGTTCAGTTTGTTGGCATATAGTTATTCATAATTTCTTATAATCCTTTGTGTTTGTTTGGTTTCAGTTGTTATTTCTCCTCTTTCATTTCTGATTTTGTTTATTTGGGTCCTTTCTCTTTTTCTGTTGATGAGTCTTGGTAAAAGTTTGTAAATCTTGTTATCTTTTCAAAGAACCAGCTGTTGAATTTATTAATCTTTTATAGCATTTTTAGGCCCTATTTCATTTATTTCTGCTCTGATCTTTATTATTTCCTTCTTTTACTCACTTTGGATTTTGTTGGTTGTTCTTTTTCAAGTTCCTTTAAGTGTGAAGTTAGATTATTTATTTGAGCTTTTTCTTGTTTCTTGAAGTAGGCCTGTGATGCTATAAATTCCCCTCTTAAGATTGCTTACCCAGTGTCCCACATATTTTGGGTTGTTGTGTTCTCGTTTTCATTTGTTTCAAGGTATGTTTTGATTTCTTTCCTGCTCTTGCCAACCTATTTGTTATTTAATAACATGTTATTTAGCTTCCATGTATTTGTGTATTTTTCAGTTTTCTTTTTGTGATTTATAGTTTCATGTCATTGTGGTCAGAGAGGATGTTTGATATGACTTAAATCTTCTTTAATTTATTCAGTTGTTTTGTGTCCTAACATGTGATCTATCCTAGAAAACATTCCATGTGCACTTGAAAAGTCTGAATATTCTGCTGCTTTGGTGTGAAATGCTCAAAGGATATCAATTAATGCTCAAAAGATATCAATTAAATCCATTTGATCTATAGTGTCTTTAAGGCCAGTGTCTCCTTTTTGATTTTTTTGTCTGGACGATCTATCCATTGAAGTCAATGGTGTGTTAAAATCACCCACTATGACTGTATTTCTGTATATCTAATTCCTTTATGTCCATCAAGATTTGCTTTACATATTTAGGTGTTCCTATGTTGGGTGCATAAATGTTGACTAGGGCCATATCTTCTTGTTGGATTTTTTGCTTTATCATTTATGTGGAGAACTTCTTTGTCCCTTACTATAGGTTTGGTTTTAAAGTCTATTTTGTCAGATAGAAGTATTGCAACCCCAGCTTTTTTTCCTTTCCATTTGCATGAAGTATCTTTACTCTTTAATTTTAATTTAGCCACTTCTCTCTACTTTGAGACATTTTTTTCATTGAGAACTTTTTCATTGCATCAAAAATTCAAAAATTCTCCTCCATGAATAAGTTCAATAACTATTTACTATTTTACTGAATTGTTTTGTGTTTTTTTACAGGGTAAGGTAAAAGTAGGTTTTCAATTGTATGTGTGTAAAATAATACAATACTTAATTAATAATAATACAATAATAAACTGTTTCACATACTCACAACTATAAACCTACTTTTGCCGTGCCCTGTATTTAATCAATAAAATTCATTTTCAGCATTGTGTGACTTAAGGATTAATTTATACCAAATTATCCAAACAGTAAGTATTAAATAATTGCCATTGTCTCTATTGATTTACGATGCTTCTTTTAGACAAGCATATTTTTTTTTCAGCTCAAAATTCTATTATAACCCTTTTCTACAGCCTCTCAGGCTCATTTTATAGAGGGAGAAAATCTTCTGTAGGAATGCCTATAATTTATTTGTGGTTTTCCATTGTCTGCCTTTTCCATCTAGTCTTACCTCTCTCTCTTAATATTTCTCTCTCTTTTGTCTCTCCTCTACTAGCCAACACTATAAATCTCTGTCTCTTCATTATCATCTCTGGCTCTTTCCTCTGACTTCTGGAAAAATTTCTCAAACATTTCCTTCAACACTAACACAATTTTCTGCACCATCAATTTTATTATTTTCTGACCCTAATTCTGAGGTTAAGCTAGATATAGCTTTTCTTTGGCAGACTTTAAAATTTCTAGCATATGTCGTTTTATCTCATAATTGTGCCTTTTTATCTCTCCTGTTCTTTCCTTATGCCATTTTCTTGTTTCATGGTTCTTCTTTATCTTACTGAAAACATGAATCAGATTAAAAAAAAACACTTGAGACCTATTTTCAAAGCAACTGTCAAAGATATGCTTTTCCCTTGAGTCTTCCACATCTGTTATGCTGCAGAATTTTCTTTTTTTTTTCTTTTTTTTTATTAATTTTTTTGTTTAATTACAGTTATTTGCAGCCTCTCCCCTCCCCCCTCCCTTCCCCTCCCGTCCCTCCCCCCCAACCTCCCTCCTCCCCCTTAGTTCTGTCCATGTGTCCTCTACAGTGATTCCTAAAAACTCTTCTCCCCATTGTCCCCTCCCCCCTCTCCCCTGTCTATTGTTAGACTATTCTTAATTTCAGTGTCTCTGATTATGTTTTGCTTGCTTTCTGCTTTTGTTGGTTATGATCCGGTTAAAGGTGAGATCATAAGGTATTTGTCCCTCACTGCCTGGCTTACTTCACTTAGCATAATGCTCTCCAGTTCCATCCATGCTGTTGCAAAAGGTATAAGCTCCTTCTTCCT
>PVJI01027685.1:0-17366 GCA_004026765.1 Micronycteris hirsuta
ACTCAATCACCCATTACTGGTAGAGTCATGTATACATTATTGTCTAGAGAGAAAACAGAATTTTTTTACTTTTTTATTGCTGTTAGATCAGTTACGTAAACAAAACATAAGTATATGTGTATATGGTTTGGTTGAATAGGTACTGGAGAACTAAAAGAGGGTCAATGGGATGCTGAGGTAACAGTAATAATGCAGGAATCAGCACCATCTCTAGGGCTGGGTAACAAAGTAAATAGGTGGGTTTATGAGACACCGGAAGTGTAGAGTAGGGAGCTGCGACCCAGACGTCTGAGGAAGGGTACTGCCAGGCACTGATTATCCTTTCAAGGGAACACGTGAGGCTAGTTTGAGCAGCACTATAAAACTTGAGACTGGGACAAACTGCTGCTATAAAGGGCCTGTGCTGGAATGATGGTAGCACCAGGCAGCAGTAACAAGTCCCTTCTCACTTCTCCAGGCTTCCTGTCTCTGTCTAGTGCCCCCAACTGGCAGAACTAATTAGAGCCCTTTGGCAAAGGAGCAATGTTAGCTTAGTCACACAGCTCCCTCATTACAAAGCTGAGAATAGAAGTGTGAATTTGGGGTTAAGAGTAAATAGTTTAATAAATAGCACCAGTGGGTTAAAACAAAGTGGTATATTAATAAAATGGAATACTACACAACAAATGAAAACATTACTACACTCAGCACCTGACTCAGTCTCACTAATGTTGAGCAAAATAAGCCAGATGCAAATATTAAAAAGCATATGATTCTATTTCCATAAAACTAAAAATCAGGAAGACGAATCAGCTGTGTTGGAATAAAGGTTACTACATGGGAGTAGTAACTGAGTAGAGACAAGAGGGGCTTTTGAGATATTGGTAATGTTTAATATTTTTAAACACAGCTGTCTCTCCTTTATTGCACCCTGATGATTTATACTTTTGCATATATTATGCATAGTAACAATAAAAAGGTTTTAAAAATGTGCCCCGACTGGGGATTGAAACAGCAACTTTTTAGTTTGCAGGCTGGTGCTCAACCCACTGATCTGCACCAGCCAAGGCTATTTATTATTAGAGAGAGGGAAAGGGAGGGAGAAAGGGAGATAAACACCGATGTGCAAGAGATACATCTATCAGTTGCCTCTCGCACACCTTCAACTGGGTACCTGGCCCACAACTCAGGTATGTGCCCTGACTGGGAATTGAATCAACAACCTTTTGGTTCTCAGGCAGGCACTCAATCCACTGAGCCACAACATCCAGGGCCATTGGTTGCTTCTCGTATGTGCCCTGATTGGGGATTGATACTACAACTTTGATATATGGTGATGACTCTCTAACCAACTGAGCTACTGGCTAGCACACAAATACACACTTTTTTTTCCTTTTTTTTTTTCTTTTTAGAGAGAGGGGAAGGGAGGGAGACAGAGAGGGAGAGAAACATCAATGTGTGGTTGCCTCTCACATGGCCCTCATGGGGACCTGGCCTGCAACCCAGGCATGTGCCCCGACTGGGAATCGAACCAGGACCCTCTGGTTCCCAGCCCGTGCTCAATCCACTAAGCCACACCAGCCAGGGCGACAAATACACACTTTTTAAGAATTGATTTTGAGTTATGCTAGAACAGAATACATGTTTAACTCTGAGTATAATCATACTCAGTTTATTTTTATATTAGATTTTAAATTGGAGTTTTAAAATTCCTACCTGAAGACATGGTTGTTGATTTTAGAGAGAGGGGAAAGAAGGGAGAGAGAGAGGGAGGGAGAGAAACATCAGTGTGAGAGAGAACCATCGATCAGTTGCCTCTCACACACACCCCAACTGGGGACTGAACCCACAACTGAATTATGTGCCCTGGTCAGAAATTAAAACCATGACCTTTTGGTTTACAGGATGACATCGAACCGAGTCATACCAGCCAGGACTATACTGGATTTTAAAAATCAATTACAATACAATGGAAAGCCAAATTCTTATACTCAGAGAGTTCAAATATTTGAGAGATGAGCATTCTGTCATGGCTATATCCATGTCTAAATGCTTGAAAGAAAGGGTCCAGGGTGGGAAAGCTCAGTATCGTTTATTATCACCAGACCATTTAATCTATCTAGATATGTGCTGGCATATTAGTCAATATTATAAATCCATTCTAATACAGTCCTGGGCAAATATTTAGGATCATTTTTTAAAATTCTAGCTCATGTAACAGCCTTATATACATTAGGCATTTTATTTATAACAAATTTAATTACTAATGATGATTTCCTCTAGATAACCTATCTAGTCTCCATTCCCTTTGCTTTTTTGAAAAAACAAGATTTTATTTATTTATTTTCAGAGAGGGGAAGGGAGGAAGAAAGAGAAGGAGAGAAACATCAATGTGTGGTTGCCTCTCACACCGCCACCCCCCCCCCCCGCCCCGCACTGGGGACCTGGCCCACAACCCAGGCATGTGGCCTAATTGGGAATTGAGCCAGTGACCCTTTGGTTCGCAGGCCAACACTCAAACCACTGAGCCACACCAGCCAGGGCTCCATTCCCTTTTCTTTAGTCTGAGTGTTAAGCCGAAAATGACCTTTTTTCTAATGTTTAGGCAATTGCCCAATGAGAAGTCTCTAAGATTCTCACTTGCAAATCAGAGGCACTAAAGGAAAGAAGGAATGTCCCTTGTGGTGGTTTAAGAATATGTCCACACATTCTCTGATAACTTTCCCCTCAGGAAGTAATTTTGCAGGAAAAAAAAAAGTGTTTTTGCGCAATGCAAGATGGCAACAAAGTAGGTGAAAGTTACACTCACCTCCACAGAGGACCAAACTGGTATTACCACTAAATTATAGAATGATCATCCTGAATAACCAATTTAAGACTAGCTGAAAAGCAGTCACATTGGGACTTGTAGGAAGGGCAGAGACACAAAAAGGGCTGGCCCCACTACCACGGCCAGTGGCTGATGTTCCAGAGGAATGTCTTGGCTGTGAGGATTCCCTCTGAGAAGCATGGGGTCTAAACCCCAAGCTGGGCTCCCAAACCCAGAACAGCACAGCCAAGAAGAGATGCACACATAACATCAGTCTGTGAAAAGCAGTGGGGTTTCTGTCAGTCAGGGAGACGTAAGAGTCCACTGGAGACA
This sequence comes from Micronycteris hirsuta, assembly GCA_004026765.1. Classification (NCBI taxonomy): domain Eukaryota; kingdom Metazoa; phylum Chordata; class Mammalia; order Chiroptera; family Phyllostomidae; genus Micronycteris; species Micronycteris hirsuta. The sequence continues at coordinate 3,122 of PVJI01027685.1, forward strand.
GAGTCATCCTCTTAGGGGACCAACACACAAAATTCTGTTTACAATTACTCAACCTGGTCTCTAGCAGAGTGAGGATTGAGAGGGTTAGAGTCCTAGAGTTGTGTAAAGATAAGCTGGGGTTTGTGGTTCTAGGGAGAGAGTTGATGGAACAGCCACCAGGACCCCTGTGCTGAGTCATTCTCCCATATGGCAGATGCCATCTTTCTTGGGTAGAGCACTATCCCCCTGTGATATCAGTCTGAGGGAAAGCAGTAGCCCTACTCTCTGAACTACCTTTCCCACAAGTCTGCAGAGCTTACACCCAGTAAAGGAGTCAGATTTGTCCAGGGTGTACAGGTCTGGGCAGACTCATGGGGTGTCAGTGACAGTTGAGTGGCTTTGGTTGGGGTCATTCCCCCCGCTAGGACTACCCCCCCTTACTTCTGGCCAACCCATCCCCCAGGCTCCACAGACCTCCCTGTCCGACTCTTAGTGGCTCTGTCCTGCCAAGGTTGGGGCAAAATACAGGACAGACAAAGTTGTCTGACTCTGAGCCAGGGTGCCACATCACCCCACCTTCCCTGAAGCCTGATCAGCTCCTCCTCCTCATAGGACAACCACTTACCCTTACCTGGTGACTTACTGTGAACCTACCTCATGCAACTTGAGTATCTTTCAGTGACTGAAAGTCTTTCAGTGACTGAGGGTCTTTCAGTGACTGAGAGTAAGAAACAGCTAGCAAGTGGAGACAGGCAGAGATGAATCTCAGGGTGCCTTGGGACTTTTTCTGACCTGCTCTTGGGCCTGCTGCTGGTAAAAGCCAGCCTTGGTGCACAGCTTGGTCCATCCTGCATGCACTCAGGACCAGCAGAGGCAGCCACAAACTATGGATCACTTGTAGCTCCATACAGGTTGCTAAGGGCCAGTCACAGGCAGCATCTGATATTGGTATGCACCGGAGTTCCTCTAAAGAGACACAGAACCAACAAGCTCAGTGGTCATCTTCAGATAACATCAAAGCAGGATCCAATTAACTTCATAAGCAACATATACAGAGACAGATTGTGGCAGTCACTAAACACGCTGAGGTGATTCTGCTTCATGTGGTCAGCTCCTGCATAGCATTTTGCATGCTAAGGTTGGGGTTGGGCTTCATAGTCACCTAGCCTGAGGGTCAATTCCAGGGATGAATGGGCCAATATCAATCAAGACTTAATTACAGCTGAAGGACCCACATAATCCACAAAAGGGACATTTCTGGAGCACCCTGCTCAGGTAATCAAGGGGACTGCACCACTGGGCCTCACAGGACACCTACTACATAAGCTTACCCACGGAAGACTAGAAGTCCTAGTAGATCTAGATAATGTATAGAAACAGACAGAAAGAGGTAGCCAAAATGAAGAGACAAAGAAAATGCCCCACTCCAGTCAAGATGGCAGCGGAGGCAGACATAGCTTACCTCTTTGCACAATCACATCAAAATTACAACTAAAATATAGAACAACCATCACTCAGGAATATCAGAAATTGAGCTGAATGGAAGTCTGACACTATGAAATTGAGTAGAACGGAACTCTGACAACTATAGAATTAAAGAAACCACATCCATACATACTGGTAGGAGGGGTGCAGACACAGAATGGGCTGGTCCCACAACCATGTGGATAAAAATTCAGGAGGGATATCTCAGGAGCAAGAAGACCCAAGGCCCCCCAGACCAGAATTCCAGTGCCAAGAAGGTAAGTCCCCACAATTTTTAACTACAAAAACCAACTCAGGTGGAAGAAACTGCTGGACCTCCAAGCAGTTCCTCTTAAAGAACCCACACATGGACTCACCTACTCAGACTTACTTCCTCTGAGCTCCAGCACCACGGTAACACCTTGAAAGGCACCAGTGGTATATACAGAGTGAAACTGAAGTGTCTGGCATCAAGGTGAGCAGAGACCATTGTCCCTTTTCTAAACTCTCCCCACACAGTGTCGGCAAGCTGGTGCCATATCTGAGACTCCATCAACCTGGCTAACACTGTTTGACCTGCCTTAGAGATCCCTATAGGCTCTACCCCACCAAATTTATGGCCCAGCCCAAGCTGCTTTTCCATAAGAATGGTTAGTCTTAATTCCTAAATCCTATCAAACAAGTAACAGCTGGCTTCAGTGAGCCCCAACTGTAGCCAGATTGGATTCACAACTTGGATTCACCTGGGAATCTCCCAGGCCAGCACAAATAACAGCCATCTCAGATTGCTTTAGGGATCAAGCAGGGTGCCCTAGGCAAAACACATGTGGGGGCTGACCTTGGCCTGCACCACTCTGGATACCCAAGAGCCAGCTCACCCAGTGGACAGCTACAGACCACGTCAGAGCCCCATCACCATGCCCTTGCACAGCTCATTCTCCATGGAGGGCAGACATTGGTGGTCAGTGGTCACAGCCAATCCTTGCAACTGACTGGCCTGGGTAAATCCCTCTCATAGACCTGTCAACAGCAACCAAGGCTCAACTATAAGAGTAGGGTGTACTCAGCCCATACAAAGGGTGCACCTTGAGTGCAGAGTTTGGGTGGTAGCTTAGGCTGTGCCACTGGACCCTTTAGGACAACTACTCCATTAGGTCACACTACTAAGACATGGAGTCAAAGCAGCTCTACCGTAGAAACAAACACAGGGAGGCTGCCAAAATGGGGAGACAAAGAACAATGGCCCAAATGAAAGAACAGATCAAAACTCCAGAAAAATAGCTAAATGAAGTTGAGATAAGCAATCTAGCAAATGCAAAGTTCAAGGCACTGTTCATAAGGATGTTCAAGGAATTTAGTGAGGACCTCGTCAGCATAAAAACACCCAGTCAGAAATGAAGGGTGATACACTAATTGAAATATAGGACAATTTACAGGGAAACAACAGTAGAGTGGATAAAGCCAGAAGCAAATCAATGATTTGAAACATAAAGAAGCAAAAAACAACCACACAGAACAACAAGAAGAAAAAAGAATTAAAAAAAAAAATGAGGATAGTGTAAATAGCATCTGGGACATCTTCAAGAGGTTCAACATTTGCATTATAGGGGTACCAGGAGGAGAAGAGAAAGAGCAAGAAATTGGAAATCTATCTGAAAAAATAGTGAAAGAAAACTTCCCTAATTTGGTGAAGGAAATAGATATGTAAGTCCTGGAAACACAGAGAGTCCCAATTATGATGGATGCAAAGAGGCCCACTCCAAGACACATCCTATTAAAAGGCCAAAGGCTGCCCTGGCTGGTGTAGCTCAGTGGATTGAGCGTGGGCTGGGAACCAGAGGGTCCCGGTTCGATTCCCCGTCAGGGCACATGCCTGGGTTGCGGGCCGGCTCCCCAGTGAGGGCCATGCGAGAGGCAACCATACATTGCTGTTTCTCTCTCTCTCTCTCTCTGTCTCCCTCCCTTCCCCTCTCTCTAAAATAAATAAATAAATTTTAAAAAAAAGGCCAAAGGCTAGAGATAGAGACTCTTAAAAGCAGCAAGAGAAAATAAGTTAGTTACCAGATGGTTGTCTGATGGAATGGGGAGGGCAACAGTGGATGAAGAGGTGAGGAGATGAAGAAGTCCAAATAGGTAGTTACAGAATAGCCATGGGGATGTAAAATACAGTATAGAAAATGGAGTAGCCAAAGAACTTTATACACATGACCCACGGACATGAACTATGGTGAGAGACATCTGAGGGAGTAGGAGATGCAGGGTGGAGAGGGGCAAAGGGGGAAAAATCAGGAAGACTGTAATAGCATAATCAATAAAATATAATTTTAAAAAAATGCCTGATGTGCTCTGGCTGGTGTAGCTCAGTGGATTGAGCACGGGCTTGTGAACCAGAGGGTCACTGGTTTGATTCCCAGTCAGGGCATGTGCCTGGGTTGTGGGCCAGGTCCCCTGTGGAGGGTGCCTAAGAGGCAACCACACATTGATGTTTCTCTCCCTCTCTTTCTCCTTCCCTTCCCCTCTCTCTAATAATAAATAAATAAAATCTTAAAAAAAATTCCAAAAATGCCCTGGCTGGTGTAGCTCAGTGGACTGAGTGCGGGCTGCGGACCAACAGGTCACTGGCTCAATTTCCAATTAGGCCACATGCCTGGGTTGTGGGCCAGGTCCCCAGTTAGGGGGTGCGTGAGAGGTAACCACACATTGATGTTTCTCTCCCTGTCTTTCTCCCTCCCTTCTCTTCTCTCTAAAAATAAATAAATAAATAAAATCTTTAAAAAAAGGCCAGATGGAAAAATGGGAGAAATCCCCAGAAAAATAATTAAATGAAATGGAGACAAACTATTTATCAGGTAGAGTTCAAAGTAATGGTTATAAGGATGCACAACAGTGTGAAAAAGAACACTGAAACCGTAAAAAAGGACCAGTCAGAAACAAAGAATACAGCCCAGGCTGAGTAACTCACTTGTTCAGAGCATTGTATCGATAGACCAAGGTTGCGGGTCTGATCCAGTGAGGGCACATAGAAGAATCAACCAATGAATGCATAAATAAATGGAAGAACAAATTGCCATTTCTCTCTCTTTCTCAAAGTCAGTAAATAACAAAGAAAGACATAAAGAATACAATATCTGGATTGACAAATAAACTGGAAGGAATAAAGAGTTGGTTATATGAAATAGAGGACCAAATCAGCTATTTGGAAGACAAGGTGGAAACAAACACCCAATTAGAGCAGCAAAAAGAAAAAATAACTTTAAAAAATTAAAATAGTTGAAGGAACTTTTGAGACAATATGAAGCATAACAGTATTAGTATCATAGGAGAAAAGAGACAGCAAGGGATCAAGGACCTATCTAAAGAAAGAATGACCAAAACTGCCCTAACCCGGTAATGGAAAAAGGTATACAAGTTCAGGAACTGCATACAATCCCAAGCAAGATGAACCTAAAGAGGCTGACAATAAGAAACATCATAATTAAATTGGCAAAGTTTAGAGACAAAGAGAGAATCTTAAATTCACAAGAGAAAGACAGTACCCATAAGGGTGCTGTCCTTAAGACTGTCAGCTGACTTCTAAACAGAAACATTTCAGACCAGAAGGGGTTGGCATGAAATATTCAATGTGATGAACAGTAAGGACCTACAACCAAGACTACTTTACCCAGCAAGGCTAGCATGTAAAATTGAGGGAGAAATAAAGAGCTTCCCAGACAAGAAAAAGTTAATGGAGTTCATTACTGCCAAATGAGCATTACAAGAAATGTTAAAGGGCCAGCTTGAAAAAGGAGGTAGAGGAGGAGGAGGAGGAGGAGGAGGAGGAGAAAAAAAAAAAGGAACACAGTTAAAAGACTAAAATGGCAATAAATATGTACCTATCAATAATCACTTTAAATGTAAATGCCTTTAATGCTCCAATCAAAAGGCCTATGGTAGCTAAATGGATAGGAAAACAAGACCCATATATATGCTATCTATAAGGGACCCACCTCAGAATGAAAGATACACACAGACTAAAAGTAAAGGGATGGAGAAAAGATATTTCATGCAAATGGGAAATGAAAAAAGCTGGGGTAGCAATAGTTATATCTCATAAAATAGACTTTAAAAGCTATAATAAGAGACAAGGAAGCCTACACAGTGATAATGGGAGCAATCCAATAAGAGGGTATAACTTTTGCAAACTTTTATGTACCCAACACAGGAGCACCAAAATATGTAAAGCAAATCTTGAAGACATAAAGGGAGAGATTTATAGTAATAAAGTTATAGTAGGGACTTTATCATCCCATTAACATCAATGGATAAATTTTCCAGAGAGAGAATTAACAAGGAATGGTGGCCTTAAGTGACACACTAGATCATATGGATTTCATTTATTTCTTCAGAGCACTTCATCCCAAAGTAGCAGAATACACATTCTTTTCAAGTACACATGGAACATTTTCTAAAATAGACCACATGTTAGGACACAAAACAAGTCTCATTAAATTTAAGAGATTAAAATCATATCAAGCATTTTCCCTGACCATAATGGTATAAAACTACAAATCAATAACAAGAAAAAAACTGAAAGACACAGAAGCTAAATAGCATGTTACTAAATAATAATAAATATGTTAATAGTGTGATCAAGGAAGAAATCCCAAGATACCTTGAAACAAATGAAAATGAGAACAAAACAACCCAAAATCTACGAGACACAGCAAGAGCAATCCTAAGAGGAAAATTCATAGCATGAAGGCCTATCTCAAGAAAAACCTCAAATAAACAATGTACATTTACACTCTAAGGAACTTGAAAAAGAGTAACAACCAAAACTCAAAGTGAGTAGAAGGAAGGAAATCATAAAGATCAGAGCAAAAATAAATGAAATAGAGGCAAAAAAATTACAAAAGATCAATGAAATTAAGAGCCTTTTTTTGAATAAACAAGATTGACAAAACTGTCATCAGACTCATCAAGAAAAAAAGAGGGAGGACTCAAATAAATAAAATCAGAAATGAAAGAGGAGAAGTAACAACTGACCCCAAAGAAATACAAAGGATTGTAAGAAAATATTACAAAAAAATATATGCCAGAAAATTGGACAATCTGGATGAAATGGATAAATTTCTAGAAGCATATAACCTTCCAAAACTGAATCAGGAAGTATCAGATCATCTGAATAGACAGATCACACCTAGTGAAAATGAAGTGTTTATCAAAAAACTCCCAACAAAGAGAAGTCCTCGACTACATGGCTTCACAGGTGAGAGTTTACCAAACATTCAAAGAGGATCTAACACCTACCCTTCTCAAAGTATCCCAAAAAATTCAAGAAGAGGAAAGAGTCCCAAGCTTATTTTATGAGACCAAAATTATCCTAATTCCAAAACCAGATAAAGACACTACAAAAAAGGAAATTACAGGCCAACATCCCTGATAAGCATGGATGCTAAAATCCTCAACAAAATGTTAGCAAACTAGATCCAGTAATATATTACAATGATCATACACCACAATCAAGTGGAATTTATTCCAGGAATGCAAGGTTGGTACAATATCTGCAAATCTATACACATGATACACCACATAAGCAAAAGGAAGGATAAAAACCACATGATTAAATCAATAAAGGCAGAGAAAACATTTGATAAAATCCAGCACCCATTTATGACAAAAACACTTAGCAAAATGGGAATAAAGGGAATATATCTCAACATAATAAAGGCCGTATATATGACAGTCCCACAGCCAACTCAATGAGCAAACAGTACAAGTGTTTCTCTTGATATCAAGAACAAGGCAGGGATGTCAACTTTCAGCTCTCTTATTCAACATATTACTGGAAGTCCTAGTCACAGCAATCAGACAATAAGAAGAAATAAAGGCATCAAAATTGGAAAGGAAGAAGTAAAATTGTCATTATTTGCAGATGACATGATACTGTATATAGAGTACCCTAAAGATTATACCAGAAAATTACTAGAACTGATTGATGAGTTTAGTAAAGTAGCAGAATGCAAAATAAATATCCAGACATCAGTTGCATTTTTATATGCCAATAATGACCTATCAGAAAGGGAAACTAATAAAACAATCTTATTAACAATTGCTTCAAAGCAAATAAAATACATAGGAATAAATTTAACCAAGGATGTAGAAGACCTGTACTCAAAAAATTTTAAAACACTGAAGAAAGAAATTGAAGAAGATATAAATAAGTGAAAGCATATATCGTATCCATGGATAGGAAGAATTAACATCATTAAAATATTCATACTACCCGTAACAATCTAAAGATTCAATGCAATTCCTATCAAGATACCAAGTATTTCACAGAACTAGAATAAATATTCCAAAAATGTATATGGTACCCCAAAGACCCCAAGTAGTCACAGCAATCTTGAGAAAGACTAACAAAGTTGGAGGAATCATACTACCTTATATCAACCTATACCACAAGCCCATAGAAATCAAAACTGCATGGTACTGGCATAAAACAGACATGTAGATCAATGAAACAGAATAGAAAGCTAGGAAATAAACCCACACCTTTATAGTCAATTAATATTTGATAATTGAGGCAACAACATACATTGGGGTAAAGATAGTCTATTCAATAAATGATGTCAGTAAAATTGGAAAGATGTGCAATGTCCCCCCCAACCTTGTTACATAGTAAACAAGAATAAACTTAACATGGATTAAAGTCTTAAATATTGGACTCAAAACCATAAAAATCCTAGAAGAAAACATAACCAGTAAAATCTTGGACATATCTCATAGCAATGTTTTTTTCTGATATATTACCTTGGGCAAGGGAATCCCAAAAATAAATAAACAAATGGGAGTACATTAAACTAAGAAGTTTTTGTCCTGCAAAGGAAGCCATCAACAAAATGAAAAGACAACTCACTGAATTGGAGAACATATTCACCAATGATCCATTTGATAGGGGTTAATATCCAAAATTTATAAAGAACTTATAAAAACTCAACATCCAAAAAAAATGCAATTTAGAAATGGGCAAAGAACCTGAATAGACACTTCTCCAAAGAAGACATACAAATGACCAACTGACATATAAAAACATGCTCAACATAAGAGAAATGCAAATTAATATCATCTCGCATCTGTTGGAATGGCTATCATCAATAAATCAACAAACAACAAGTGCTGGTGAGGATGTGAAGAAAAGGGAACCCTTTGAGCACTGTTGGTGGGAATGCAGATTGGAATAGCCACTGTGGAAAGCAGTATGGATGGAGTTAATTCACAAAATGAAAAATGGAACTGCCTGTGACCCAGCAATTCCACTTCTGGCTCTACTTGTATATTTGAAGAAAACCAAAACACTGATTCAAAAGAATATATGCATTTATATGTTCATTGCAGCATTATTTACAATAGCCATGATTTGGAAATAGCTCAAGTGTCCATAAGTGGATGAGTGGTCAAAAAAGCCTAGAAGCATATACATAATGGAATTCTACCTGGCTGTAAAAAAGAAGAAGAAGAAGGAAATCTTGTAATGCAACAAGTGGGATCTGCCGCCTGCTGCAAGGAAAGCTGTATCTGTGAGACAGGTGTTGGTACAAAAGGAAAGAGCTTTATTCAGGGGCCATGCAACCTGTGTGAATTGTGGACTCCTCAGGTCAAAGATCATCCCCTGTTCTTGCTCAGGTTTGTGGTTCTTATACGGATAGAAAGATGAGGGTTTCTTTTTTATAGCTAGCTTTTGGCACAATGTGGCCCTATCTGTTCATCTTTCTAGCTTTCAGCATGCTTGCAACATATCCATTCATCTTTCCAGCTTTTGAGTGCTGAGGTCCTATTAATCTTTCTAGTTTTTGGCTTGCTCAGTGTAAGGCCCTCCCCCTGCACCATCTTGGCCAATGGGGAATACTTTCCAGTGCTCCTACTGAATGTCTATAGTAACAAGCTTACCTGTTGTGACAGCATAGATGACTTGAATAGTATTATGCTAAGTGAATTAAGCCAGTCAGAGAAAGACAAGTTCCATATAATTTCATGCATATGTGGAATCTAATGAACAAAAGAAATTAACAAACAAAATAGCAACAGATTCATGGATACAGAACAGACTGATAGCTGTCAGTGAGGAGGGCATTGTGGGGTGGAGTAAAAAATGTGAAGGGATTAAGCAAAAATAAATAAATAAATAATTCATAGACATAGCCAACAGTATGGTGATTACCAGAGGGAAAGAGGGGTAGGGAGTGGTAGAAGAAGGTATAGGGGGTACAAATGGTGATGGAAGGAGACTTGACTTGGGGTTGTGAACAATATACAGATGATGTATTAAAGAACTGTACACCTGAAACCTATATAATTTTATTAACCATGTCACCCCAATAAATTCAATAAAAAAGAAAAAGGAAGAACTGGTTTTATTTTCCTTTTTGATCATGTGCTATGCTTGTTTCTAATGAATATAATGTGATGAAATGATAGATTTTGACTTCTGGGTGTAGACTATAAAAAACATTGCTGTTTCCTCTTTGCTCTCTCTCAGACCGTTCCCTCTGGGGAGAGGCAGGCACTCCGCAGCCCTATAGAAAGATACAGGTGGGGGATGGGAGGCCTCTTAGTACTAGCTACCACGGGTCTGAGGCCTGGGGCTGACAGACGCCTGCGTAGCCATCTTGTTAACCGATCTTCCAGCCTTACTCAAGCCTTCAGATGATTGCAGTGCCAGGTGACGTCTTAACTCTCCAGATAAACTGCTTCCAAATTCCTGGACCACAGAAACTGTGAGATGACCAATGTTGCTTGTTTTCAGTTTCTCAATTTGGGAGAAACTTGTTATGCAGCAATAGATAAATTATACATGTGTTAATATACATACACATACACATAATAGCTAATACTTACTGAACACTTAGATCCTTCTATAAGCCTTTTATGTGAAATAACTATTTAATCCTCACAACAAATGTAAAGGTAGGTGATATTACTGCCTACATTTTACAGATCAGGCAACTGAGGCACTAAGTAACTTGCCCAAGGTTACCCAGCTTGCTAACGGCAGAACTAGGATTTGATCTCTGGAAGCCTGGCTTTACTGCTCTGTACACTAATTGCTGTGTTACACCGCTGTTACGATGATGCTAGGGCCACTGAGAAATATGCTCTAATAAAGTAGTAAGAGACAGGCTTAAAGATCATAAAAGAAAATATATATTAGATATAAAGAAACTTCTCTAAAAATTTAAAAGCATTGGAGAGACCTTAAGATGGAGTCTAGGTTCTTAACCACTAAAGCCTCCCAGACGAATTATGTGACCTCTCAAGTCTGTTTCCAACGCTATGATACGCTACATATATCTTCTAAGATACAACATGATTTAGTAGCTCAACTTGGAAATGTAAGAGTGCAATTAGATTTACAGCATTCATTAGTTTTCTCTTACATTTGGTAAAAATTAATTGATACATTTTTCTTGAATTTTGCTGAGCTAGCTTGGGGGAAAAATGCATATGTACTGCCCTTTTCACTTCTTTTGGACTGTTACTGAGACCAAAGTCTATCTAGTTCTAATACTTCCACACTTTTAAAAAAAATTTTATTCATTGGTTTGAGAGAGAGAGAAATGAAGGGGAAGAGAGAGAGAGAGAGAGACAGAGGGAAAGAGAAACATCAATTTATTGTTTCACTTATATTCGCATTCATTGGTTGATTCTTGCATGTGCCCTGACTGGGGATGGAATCCACAGTCTTGGTATATGGAGACAATGCTCTAACCAACAGAGCTTCCTGGCCAGGGCTACTTCCCCACCCCCCCTTTTTTTTTAATTTTAATTTTTATCCTCACCAGAGGACATTTTTTTCACTTCTTTTAGAGAGAGAGGAAGAGAGAAAGGAATGGAGAAAGAGAAACATCGATGCAAGAAAGAAGCATTGATTGGTTGCTTGTTACTATGAGCCCTGACCTGGGACCAAATCTGCAACCTAGGTATGTGCCCTGACTGCGAATCTAACATGCAACCTTTCAGTAATGTGATGATGCTCCAACTAACTGAGCCACACCAACCAGGGTAATAGTTCCCCTTCTTAATTATAGTAATTCACATAATTGATTTTTTATTTTTATTTATTGATTTTTAAATTTTTACTTATTGATTTTTAGAGACAGAGAGAGGGAGGGAGAAGAGAGAGACAGACAGACAGACAAACATCAATTTGCTGTTCCACTTATTTAGGCATTTATTGGTTGCCTCTTGTATGTGCCTTGACTAGGAATCGAACATGCAATCTTGGCATGTTGGCCAGTGGTCTTATACCAACTGAGCTACCTGGCCAGGGCCACATAATTGATTTATGTAGCAATAAATGATGGTACAATAAAAATGTTAAACTCATACTCTATTACTTTTATCCTTCTTTTTCATATTTCCTTTAAAATGTCATTCTAAATTATAATGCACCTTAAAGAAATTTTTAATTTCCATATTGGAAGAGAGTAGGTCTATAATTTTTTATTCTTTTTTAAGCATCTAACATAATATATGTAAAGGTGTTTTTTGCTAGTTAGGTTGGTGTATTTTGATTAACATCACAAATATTCTAGGCGGCAAATATAGTTCTCTCCTAATTTATAGAAATATAATGACTGATGAGATCATTTTAAGGTCTTTAAATGTTACCTTTTTTAAAAAAATGGATTTTATTTATTCATTTTTAGAGGGATGGGAAGGGAGGGAGAGAAACATCAATCGCTTGCCTTTCATTGCCTCTCACTCTCGCTCGTCCCCAACCAGGGACCTGGCCTGCAACCCAGACATGTGCCCTGACTGGGAATTGACCTACAGTTTGTCGGACAATGCGCAACATACTGAGCCACACCAGACAGGGCTAATTGTGTTACCTTCTCAGTTAGGCCTTTCCTAAACACCTTCCCAACAGGTTGCTGGGTTTTGTGTATGCGCTCGTGTATTTACTTTTCAAGATGTTATTGCCATCTAGTAAGCATAGTGTGCATTTCACATATTTGATTTTTGTGTGCTTAGTGCACTACTATAGAATAATGTCTAGGATAATGCCTGCTATGTAATAGGTGTTTGATAAGTATTTGTGGAGCAAATGAATGCTAAAGATTCATCAAACAGATGGGGTAGTGTTTCTCAACCAGTGCTAATGACAATTCCTGTTTATTGAATATTTTCTTATCTTATTTCATTATCATATTGATCTAGGAGAGTTGATATTAATATTACTACCATTTTCCAGATGTTGTAATTAAGTAACTTTCCCAAGAATATACAGAAATTAAGTAGCAGAAATTTGTTTCAACATTATGTTAAGTGAAAGAAGGCTGTCACAAAGGACACATGTTGTATAACTGTGTTTATATGATCTCACAGAACAGTCTATAGGGACTGAGAATCCTAGTGGTTGCCTAGGGCTTGGGCAAGGAGAGGTTGGGGGAAAACGGGGTGGCTGCTAATGGGTATGGAGTTTCCTTTAGGGGCAATAAAAGTGTTTTAAAATTAGAATGTGGTAGCAGCTGCACAACCATGTGAATATATGGAAAATCATCACTATTACTATTATTTTTTACTTTAAATGGGTGAATTGTGTGGTATGTGAATTATATCTCAATAAAGCTGTTAAAAATAATAAAAAATGGTTTCAAATCAGATTTCTTTGGCTTCAAAACTTCTAATCACTTTGTACAGTAAGCCAAGACTCAAGAAATAGCTGGTTCTGTGACCTAGTTAGGGAAAGCACAAGGTTTCTTGGAACATCAGATGCCAGAACGTAAAGAGGTACTCAAAAACTGATCAGTACATATCCAAAGGACATTGCAAGTTTAAAGTGTCTTCCCTGGTCAAATATGGAATAATTCAAGAATCAAAAATCAAAGTGATAGTAACTATTGCCAATATTGATACCAAAATCAAAACCAGAAAACAAGTCCCAAACAGAAAACAAAGGCATTGCAGGAGAAATGAAAGCTCTTCCTCAGATAAAAATGTCAATTAAAATAGATGGAACAGCCCTGGCTGGCGTAGCTCAGTGGACTGGGCGCGGGCTGCGAACCAGAGGGTCCCGGTTCGATTCCCCATCGGGGCGCATGCCTGGGTTGCGGGCCAGGTCCCCGGTGGGGGCCATGTGAGAGGCAACCGTGCATTGCTGTTTCTCTCCCTCTCTGTCTCCCTCCCTTCCCCTCTCTCTAAAAAATAAATAAAATCTTTAAAAAAAAAATAAAAATAAAATAGATGGAACAGATGAAATGAAATGATAGGATCATAATATTATTCTACAACCACTATGGTAATACTTGATTCAGGCAAGCATCATCAGTGGAGGCTAGAACATAGAGTAAGACATTCTTTTTTTTTTTTTAATGAACTAAAAAAGAAATTTGTTTATTGAGGGCAAGAGGATGCAAGCAATATAAAAAAATCAAAAACTTATCTGGCTTTAATTGGCTTTTCTTTCTCTTGTCAAATGGGAGTGGGATTTTATTTGTACATTTTCTAAGGGTCCCAATCTGCTCATGAAATCCTCATACAGGGGGGAGCTGCGGGGCAGAGATTCCTTAAGCGACCCATTGGGAGAACTCTTTATGGGGGAGGAAGTAGCTGCTCGGCTGCCTACTTCTTTCTCTTCTGCTTCATGGGTACTACAAAATAGTCGTTGCATGCGATGGTGAGCCCAGCAGTTAGCGAAAAGAAGGTCTGGAAGCCCACTCCGCCGTGTGGGCGTTGGTCCCGGTCTTCCATTACTTTGTCTAGGCCGGAGGGCCTCTTTGTCACTGGCAGCACGTCCCAGCCAGCCTAGCGATCCTGTCGC
>PVJI01027686.1:0-10398 GCA_004026765.1 Micronycteris hirsuta
CACAGTTTTTTGATCCACTCATTTACTGATGGTCACTTAGGTAGTCTCAAGCACTTGCCTATTGAAAATAATGCTGCTAGGAAAATTGGCATGCTTTTGAATTGGTGTTTCAGGATTCTCAGGGTATAACCTCAGCAGTGCAATTGCTGGGTCAAAAGGCAGTTCTATTTTTAGGTTTGGAGGAAATTTCATACTGTTTACTACAGTGGCTGCATCAGTCTGCATTCCCACCAACAGTGTACTAGGGTTACCTTTTCTCCACAATTGCCAGCACTTGTTGTGTGTTGATTTGTTTATTTTTTATTCCTTTATTGTTCTTCAATTACAGTTGTCTGCATTTTCTCCCCTCCCCTCCTTCTCACCCCACCCAATCCCACCTCCCTGCCTTGCTTCCACTCTCCCCCTGGGTTTTCTCCATGTGTCCTTTGTAATACGTCCTGAAAACTCTTCTTTCCACAATCCCCTCTCCCCTCCCCTCTGGCTATTGTTAGATTGTTCTTAATTTCAATGTCCCTGATTATATTTGTCTTGCTTTTTTCTTTTCTTGATTATGTTCCAGTTAAACGTGAGATCGTATGGTATTTGTGCCTCACCACCTGGCTTATTTCGCTTAGCATAATGCTCTCCAGTTCCATTCATGCTGTTGCAAAGGGTATAAGCTCCTTCTTTCTCTCTGCTGGGTGGAATTCCATTGTGTAAATGTACCATAGTTTCTTGATCCACTCATTTGCTGATGGGCATTTGGGTTGCTTCCAGCACTTGGCTACTGTAAATTGTGCTGCTATGGACATTGGGGTGCAAAAGTTTTTTTTGAATTGGTGTTTCAGGGCTCTTAGGGTATAATCCCAGCAGAGAAATTGCTGGGTCAAAAGGCAGCTCCATTTTTAGTTTTCTGAGGAAGTTCTATACTGTTTTCCACAGTGGCTTCACCACTGCATTCCCACCAACAGTGCTGTAGGGTTCCCTTTTCTCTACAACCTCTCCAACACTTATTTGTTGATTTGTTTATGATGGCCATTCTGACCTGTGTGCGGTGGTATCTCATTGTGGTTTTAATTTGCATCTCTCTGATGGCTAGCGATGATGAGCATCTTTTCATATGTCTCTGGGCGCTCTGTATGTCCTCCTTGGAGAACTGTCTGTTCAAGTCAAGTCTTTTGCCCATTTTTTAATTGGTTTTTTTGTCATCCTGGAGTGGAGTCATATGAGTTCTTTACATATTTTCGAGATCAAATACTTGTCCAAGGTATCATTGGCAAATATGTTTCCCCATATGGTTGGTTCTCTTTTAATTTTAATACTGTTTTATTTAGCCCCACAGAAGCTTTTTATTTTGATGAGGTCCCATTTGTTTATTCTTTCCTTTATGTCCCTTGCTCTAGGGGACATATCAGTGAAGATGTTGCTGCAGGGAATGTTTGAGATTTTCCTGCTGATGTTTTCTTTTAGGACTTTTATGGTGTCATGACTTATATTTAAGTCTTTTATCCACCTTGAATTTATTTTTGTGTATGGTGTAAGTTGGTTTTAGAGTTTCATTGTTTTGCATGTATCTGTTCAGATTTCCCAACACCATTTGCTGAAGAGGCTATTTTTACTCCATTTTATGCTACTGCTCCCTTTGTTGAAAATTAATTGCCCGTAGAGACTTGGGTTTATTTCTGGGCTCTCTATTTGTTCCATTGGTCTATCTGTCTATTATTATGCCAGTACAAGGCTATTTTGATTACACTGGCCTTGTAATACAGTTTGATATCAGGAATTGTGATCCCTCCTACTTTGCTCTTCTTTCTCAAAATCGCAGCAGATATTCATGGTCATTTATGGTTCCTTATAAATTTTTGAAGTGTTTGTTCTATATCTGTGAAATATGCCCTTGATATTTTGATAGGGATGACATTGAATCTATAAATTTCTTTAGGTAGTATGGACATTTTGATGATGTTGATTCTTCTGATCGATGAGCACGGTATGTTTCCATTTGTTTGTGTCTTCTATGATATCTTTCCTCAGTGTTGTGTAGTTTTCTGAGTACAGATCTTTTACCTCCTTGGTGAGGTTTATTCCTAGGTATTTTGTTTTTCTTGTTGCTATATCAAATGGGATTTTTTCCTGAGTTCTGCCCCTGATGTTTCATTGTTGGTTCACAAAAATGTCTTTGATTTCTCAATATTGACTATGTATCTCGCTGTTTTGCCAAATTCATTTATTAGGTTGAGTTGTTTTTTTGGTGGAGTCTATAGGATTTTCTATGTACACTATCATGTCATCTGCAAACAAGGACAGTTTTGTTTCCTCTTTGTCAATTTGGATGTCTTTTATTTCCTTTTCTTGTCTGATTGCTATAGCTAAAACTTCCAATATCGTATTGAATAGAAATGGTGATAGTGGACAACATTGTCTTGTTCCTGATCTTAGTGGGAAAGATTTTAGTTTTTGCCCATTGAGTATGATGCAGGCTGTAGGTCTCTCATAGGTGGCTTTATTATGTTGAGGAATGCCCCCTCTCTTCCCACTTTGCTGAGTGTTTTTATCATAAATAAGTGTTGTGCATTATCGAATGCTTTTTCTGCATCTGTTGAAATGACCATGTGATTTTTGTCTTTGCTCTTGTTTATGTGATGTATTATGTTTATTGATTTGTGAATATTGTACTATCCTTGCATCCCTGGGATGAAACCCACTTGATCATGGTGTATGATCTTTTTAATGTATTGATGGATGCAGTTTGCCAATATTTTGTTGAGGACTTTAGCGTCTATATTCATCAGCGATATTGGCCTGCATTTTCTTTCTTTGTTCTGTCTTTCTCTGGTTTTGGGATTAGGATGATGCTTGCTTCATAAAAATAGTTTGGGAGTCTTCCATCATTTTGCATTTCTTGGAATAGTCTGTAAAGGATAGGGGTTGACTCTTCCTTAAATGCTTTGTAGAATTCTCCTGTGAAACTATCTGCTCCAGGGCTTTTGTGTGTGGGGAGTTTTTTGATTACTCCATCAATTTCGTCTGCTGGTATTGGTCGATTCAGGCTTTCTGCTTCTTCTTCATTGAGTTTTAGAAGATTATATTTTTCTAGAAATTTGTCCATGTCATCTAGGTGTTCAAGTATCTTGGCATATAGTTCTTCACAGCAGTTTCTTACAATTCTTTGTATTTCTGTGGCATCAGTTGTACTCTCTCTTCTTTCATTTCTGATTGTGTTTATTTGGGTCCTCTCTCTTTTTTTCTTGATGAGCCCGCTTAAAGGCTTGTCAATTTTGTTTATCTTTTCAAAGAACCTACTCCTGGATTTATTGATCCTTAGAATTGTGCTTTTAGTCTCCATGTCTTTTCATTCTGCTCTGATCTTGTTTTTTTCCTCCTACTTGCTCTGGGCTGTCTTTGTTGTTGTTCCTCCAGTACTTGTAGGTATAGGGTTAGGTTGTTTATTTGAAATGTTTCTATATTTTTAGGTTGATCTGTATTACTATGAACTTTCTTCTGACCACCTTCGCTGTGCCGCATAACTTTTGGGTTATTGTGATGTCATTTTCATTTGTTTCAAGGAACTGTTTGATCTCATTCTTGACCCATTCATTGTTTAATAGCATGTTATTCAATCTCCATGATTTTGAGTGTTTGGGTTTTTTTTTCCTAGGGGTTGGTTTCTAATTTCAGTCCCTTGTGATCAGAGAAAATACTTGATATGATTTCAACTTTCTTGATTTTGTTGAGGCTTGTTTTGTGTCCTATCATATGGTCTATCTTTGAAAATGTCCCACGTGCATTTGAAAAGAATGTGTATTTAGCTTCTTTGGGGCGAAAGGCTCTAAATATATCAGTTAAGTCCATTTCATCTAGGGCATTGTTCAATGCCACAATATCTTTGTTGATATTTTGTTTGGAACATCATCCATCTTTGACAGTGGGGTGTTAAAATCCCCTCCTATAATTGTGTTGCTCTCAATAGCTTTCTTTAATTCCTCCATTTTCTTTATGTATTTGGGTGCTCCTATTTGGGTGCATATATATTTACAATGTTCATGTCTTCTTGATAGATTCTTCCCTTGAGTATTACAAAATGTCTTTCTTTTTTTTTTTAAGATTTTATTTATTTAAATTTTTAGAGAGAGGGGAAGGGAGAGAGAAAGAGAGGGAGAGAAACATCAATGTGTGGTTGCCTCTCACATGGCCCTCACTGGGGACCCGGCCCGCAACCCAGGCATGTGCCCTGACTGGGAATCGAACCGGGACCCTTTGGTTCCCAGCCCGCGCTCAATCCACTGAGCTAAACCAGTCAGGGCACAAAATGTCTTTCTGGGTCTCTCTTTATGGTCCTTTATTTGAAGTCTGTTTTGTCTGAAAGAGTATTGCTACCCCAGCTTTTTTTCCTGTCCATTTGCTTGGAAAATTTGTTTCTAGCCCTTCACTTTCAATCTGTGTAGGTCTTTAGTCCTGAGGTGGGTGTCTTGTAGGTAGTATATGTGTAGGTCATGCTTTCTTATCCATCTAGCTATTCTATGTCTTTTGGGGCATTTAATCCTTTTACATTTAAGTTATTATTGATAGGTACTTATTTATTGCCATTTTTTGTACTTGTGTTCCCCTCTCTCTCTCTTTTCCTTCCTTTTCTTATAGCAGTCCCTTTCACATCTCTTGCAGAGCTGTTTTGGTTTTCGTACTGTTTTGGTTTTGGTACTGTTTCAGACTTCTTTTTTCTGGGAAGCTCCTTATTTGGCCATCTATCTTGATTGAGAGCCTTGCTGGGTAGAATAGCCTTGGTTGCAGGCCTCTGCTTCTCGTTACCTGGTAATATTTCTTGCCATTCTCCTCTGGCTTGGAGCATTTCCATGGAAAAGTCAGCTGCTAGCCTTATTGGGTCTCCCTTGTATGTTACTTCCTGATTCTGCCTCGCTGCCTTTAAGATTCTCTCTTTGTCTTTGAATTTTGCCATTTTAATTATGATGTGTCTTGAAATGGGCCTGTTTGGGTTGCTTTTGATTGGGACTCTCTGTGTTTCTTGGATTTGTGTGACTTTTTCTCTTATCAGATTAGGGAAGTTTTCCATCATTACTTTTCAAACAGGTTTTCTATCCCTTGCTCTTCTTCTTCTCTTTCTGGTATCCCTATTATACAAATATTATTATATTTCATGTTGTCCTACATTTCCCTTAATCCCTCTTTATTCTTTCTGAGCCTCTTTTCCTTTTCTTGCTCTTTCTGGGTGTTTTTAGTACCTTGTCCTCCAGGTTGCCGATCCGATCCTCTGCTTCATCGAGCCTGCTTTTGATTACTTCTACTGTGTTCTTCAGTTTAGAACGTGTATTCTTCATTTCCTCTTGGCCCTTGTGGATAGTTTCTATTTCCTTTTTCATGTTGATATAGTTTGCATTGAGTTCATTGTAGTTTCCCTGTAGTTTCTGGTAATTCTCTGTGAGCTCATTGAGCTTATTGAGCTTCCTGATAACCAATGCTTTGAACTCAATAGCTGATAGTTGACCTGCCTCTGTTTAGTTTATCATTCTATCTGAGACTTCCTCTTTTCTTTTCATTTGGGGATTGTTTCTTTCTCTTCCCGTTGTTTGTGAGACTCTTCTTGTTAGCCTCTGTTTCTTAAATTGATCTGTCCTGACTCCCTGTGCTTAAGGTATGAACTTCTATGGTAGGATACCTGGGAGATTCAGTGGTGCAGTCTCCTTAATCTCCTGAGCTCGCTGGTCTTGAACTTTCGTTTATGTTGGCTCTCTGTATGTCTTTGGGTTTTGATTGTTGTTGGGTCTTTCTTTGGTGGGTCCTTACCTCCAGCTGATTTACTGAGCGTCACTCCATCCAGCATGCCTTGTATTCTGTTGTGCAAGTGTGGACAGGTTGTGTTGAAGCTGATTTTCTGTGTAAACAGGGTTTTGAAGCTTCTCTCTCACTCTTGTTCAGTTGTTTGTTGTGGGTAGTTTCTCCACCAATTGGTTCTGTTTCCAGGTCGGTCCTGGTTTGAAGTTGGTGTGGGTTCCACCCCCTCCTTCACCTTCTTCTGTTGTTATCTGTTGGTGGTTCCTTTGTTGGCAGGTTTTCTCTTCCAGCAGGTATCCTGGTGTTCACAGCTTCCACCTACTCTTTTTTGTGATCAGGTGGAGGGGGAAGGGAAAATGGTTTAAGACAGCAGGTTTGTATTCTATGATATTTTATGTACCAACCCTTAGAGAAAATATAGGAGATATTTTGGATATGCATAGTGTTAACTGGGATATTTCACCTGACTAGTCACTTTTAAGAAAGAGTGGGAAGTAGGTAAGAGTCTTGCTATGGGGCGGGGGATGATTGTGAGTTGGATCTAGAAAGCTGTGAGCTTGTTGGAGGTCAGATTGTAAGGTAAAGTGAGAAAAATGACAGAAAATAGGTGTAGTGGGCGAGAGAATAGAGTTAACCACAATAGTAGTAAAATTCAGGAAACAGTGGATTGGGCTAAGACCTGGGGTGTGGGGGTGCTGTGTAATATTTACAATTGTATGGAATAGTAATTATTTACAATGATAATGGAGCAACAATCATATAACATGTGATTCTATGTGATCTGGAAAACAAGATTAGGAAGTATAGGACCTAGAGTGGTGTGTTAATGGAACACAAGTAAAGTGAAAGACAGTAAGTCAAAAATACACTATGAATGAGAGAATAAGGGAAACCAGTCAAACAATGCAATTCAACCAGTCAAGCGAAGAAGACTAAACAGAAAGAAGATAAATACAAAAATACTAGTAAAATGAAAGATGTAAGAATAATGAAAAAATAATACTATAAATATACAATATCTTGCATGTCCTCTGGAGTAGCAAATTAAAATTTGTCTCACTGTCTCAGCTGTTGGGGTGACCCCTGTTTCGGTCTAACTCTGGTCTTTTCACAGTTTCTGGTTTTATTGTCTCACTTGTGGGAATTATTCAATAAAAGAATAACAACCCCCCCCCCAAAAAAAAAAACCCAAAAACAAAAACCCAAACCCAACAGCAACAACAAAAAACTGCCTGCTGGCTTTAAATTGGCTAAGCCAGTCATGGTGGTCTTCCTGTCTACAGCAGGTTGAGGGGAGAATTGATTTCTCTTTTCTCCATTCCTGAGAGGCACTGGACCTGCCTCTGGCCCAGTTCCTCAGTGCTCTTTTTGTGTCCAGCCTAGGCCTACAATCCACCAGCTGAGCTATCCTTGAGGTGTACCAATTAGGGGCAATTCACACACCCTCTTCTCACTCTTTGTTATCCTAGATGCAGGGGCTCTCAGGGCCCCTTCAGGCTAGTTCAGCTCCCCCACTGTGTTAAGTCTTTCTGGGGATTGCTGACTCCCTGACTGCAGGGCAGGGGTTCCGCCCTTGGTTGCCTGGATGCCACTGTGGCCTCCTCTGCTGTTTCCTTGGGGGCACTGGGGTCAGGAGCGCTCAGTCCCAGGCCTGTGTTGTGGGAAGACACTCAGCCACAGGCCCCTCAATGGGTGCGCACCATCCCCCCGGACTGCCTCTGCACAGGGTCTTCCTCAGGGCGCACACTCCCCGGTTCTGCAGTGAGCAACGTCCCTGGAGCTAAGGTTGTGAGCATGGGACCCTCCTAGCCACCTCAGGGGTGCCCCGAGGCTGGGTGAGGACAGGGCCTGGTTGGCTGCTGCAGGAGAGTTTCCCAAACAGCTGCAGTGTGTCTCTTTCTTTACTTTTTCTTTTTGAAAAATTGCTCCTGTTCAAGCCTGCCACTCCATGCAAGGGCCTGGCCTCTCACTTAGCCCAATTTTTCAACCAGACCAGGGACTATCTGGGTCAGGGCCCAGCATGGCCCAGCTCTCAACTCTCCCCAGCCAGCGCACACAGACTCTGTGGGTGCTCACAGCCCCCGTGTGTTTGCCACTTCTTCCTTTTTCCCTCCCTGCAGCTTCAAGCAACCAGGTCTCTCGTGGTGCTGCTCCAACCTTGTTTGGAAGGGGAGGGAGCCATTGACCTGACTCTCTCCCAAGAACCCTGCAGCACACCTGGCTGGCGGTGGGCAAGGGGCTGCTGCAGCCCTAGTGCCTGCACTGGACCCAGGGACCTTATTTGTCCTGAAGGTCTCTCCTTTACCGGCTGATTTTTCTATGACCTGTACAATTTTGGTCTTCAGTCTTCATATATGCTGGGGTACTGTTGGCTGTTCGCTCTGTTTCTCAGAATATCAGCTAAGTGTTTCACCCGTACTCTGGGGGAGTGGACTCCGCTCCTACCTATCTCACTGCCATCCTCACTTTTTTCTTTATGTCTTCCATACACATGTTACTTAGTGGATGTCTTTTGGCCATTTTTTAATGGGTGTTTAGTGTTCCTGGAGTGGAGTCATGTGAGTTCTTTATATATTTTGGAGGACTCACCCTGTCTGAGATATCATTAGCAAATGTGTTTTTCCATACAATTGGTTCTCTTTTCATTTTAATGCTGTTTTCTTTAGCTGTGCAGAAGCTTTTTATTTTGATGAGATACCATTTGTTTATTCTTTCCTTTATGTCCCTTGCTCTAGGGGACATATCAGTGAAAATACTGCTGCATGAAATATCAAATATTGTCTTGCCTATGTTCTCCTTTAGGAGTTTAATGGTGCCATGACTTATATTTAAATCTTTTATCCACCTTGAATTTATTTTTGTGTATGGTGGAAGTTGGTGATCGAGTTTCATTTTTTTGCATGTAGCTGTCCAGTTCTCCCAAAACTATTTGTTG
Organism: Micronycteris hirsuta; assembly: GCA_004026765.1. Lineage (NCBI taxonomy): Eukaryota > Metazoa > Chordata > Mammalia > Chiroptera > Phyllostomidae > Micronycteris > Micronycteris hirsuta. Next base: position 8,702 of record PVJI01027686.1, read on the forward strand.
AAGAGGCTATTTTTACTCCATTTTAGGCTGCTGCCCCTTTGTTGAAAATTAATTGACCATAGAGACTTGGGTTTTATTCTGTTCCATTGGTCTATGTGTCTGTTTTTATGCCAGTATGAGGCTGTTTTGATTACAGTGACCTTGTAATACAGTTTGGTATCAGGTATTGTGATCCCTCCTACTTTGCTCTTCTTTCTCAAAATTGCAGTAGATATTCACGGTCATTTATGGTTCCACACAAATTTTTGAAGTGTTTGTTCTATATCTGTTAAATACGCCATTGGGGACTTCCTAAGATGGCGGCATAGGTGAAGGCGCCGTGCCGTCTCGCACAACCAAACAAGGAAAAAAATCAGAAATTTATACAACCAAAAACAGCCAGATCTGACAGAAAATCGTATTGAGAGGAAGTCTGACAACCAAGGAATTAAAGAAGATACATTCATCCAGTCTGGTGAACCGGGAGGAGCAGGGTGGACAGAGAGCGCTCAGCGACCCCGCGGCCAGCTGGTGAGCAGACAGCAGGACCGCGGTTGGAGGGGCGGTTCCCGCGGGGCTGCAGCACACCGAGACGGGGGTGCCTGACCGACGCGCAGCCAGTGCCCGGCTCATCCAGACCCAGCCAGCCGAGACTGGTGGACCAGGCAGGTCCGAATTCACGGGCAGACGGTCAGGGAGAGAAAGCAGGGTGCAACCCATTGGCACAGATTGAGAGCACCTGTGGGGGTGGAACCGGCGGCAGGAGGAACTCCTGGCCTCACAGGAGAGTTCGCTGGGGAGACCCGCGGGGGATTGGAGCTGTGCAGCCAGTCCACCCACCCCAGAGCAACCCCTGGAGCCAGCGCAGAGGGGCTCAAATCGGTGTGGGCGCGGAGAGCTGAGAAGGCGCCATTGTGCTCCCAGGTCCCACCCCCACAGGCTACGTCACAGCACAACTACCGGGAGTTTCCCTGCACAGGGAAACCCCAAAGCTCCGCCCTCCTTACAGTAACAGGCTCACCGAGGGGGGAAAAATGGCCCAAAGAAAGGAACAGATTAAAGCTCCAGAGCTAACCAACCAAGAGATAGCCAACCTATCAGATGCACAGTTTAAAACCCTTGTAATAAGGATGCTTTCAGAATTCAACGAAAAATTATCAAAATTGCTGGAACAAATGAGGAGAGATCTGCAGGGAACCAATAGAGATAAGAATGAAACTGGGACTCAAATCAACAGAGTGGACCAGCAGAAAGAAAAAAACATCCAACCAGAAAAGAATGAAGAAACAAGAATTCAAAAAACGGAGGAGGGGCTCAGAAACCTCCAGGACATCTGTAAACGGCCCAACATACGAATCGTAGGGCTGCCAGAAGGAGAAGAAGAAATCCTAGGAATTGAAAACTTATTTGAACACATAATGATAGAGAATTTCCCAAAGCTGGCGAGGGAAATAGACTTTCGGGAAGTCCAGGAAGCTCAGAGAGTCCCAAAGAAGTTGGATCCAAAGAGGAACACACCCAGACACATCATAATTACATTACCCAAGATTAAAAATAAGGAGAGAATCTTAGAAGCAGCAAGAGAGAAGGGGAAAGTTACCTACAAAGGAATTCCCATAAGACTGTCAGCTGATTTCTCAAAGGGGACCTTGCAGGCAAGACGGGGCTGGACAGAGGTGTTCCAAGTCATGAAAGGCAAGGACCTACATCCAAGAATG
>PVJI01027687.1:0-17354 GCA_004026765.1 Micronycteris hirsuta
TTGTGTGTCTAAGGCTCTTTCTCCTAACAGTGCTCTGCAGTGGGAAGGGAAGAAAAAAAAGAGTAGTACAACAATGAGATCAGTTCACGAAGATTTTGACGTATTTCATCCAACCAGCTAGTTCATTCCCTACAGAAAGCTAAGCCCCGTTGGCCGTTCTTGCCTCCTGGAGAGCTCGTGGTTTCTTCTACCACAATCAAGCCCTGTGTCTGGCACAGACCTGGTGCTTATTTTCTGTTTGTCAAGTGGTGGCTTTGCTCCAAGGACAGATCCTTCAATGGCTGTTGCCAAAGCTACTAGAAGCCATCCTGAACCCTGTCCTTTCTGCTTGCCATCATGCAGATCACCACGTTGGTTTTAGCTTCTTGCCCAGGCAAACAGGCCAAAGCTTTGCCTTCAAAGCTTTGGGATTTGGGAGGGGTTTGCTATTTTAAACAGTGGCTTTATGACACTGGGCATTTATTCTGGAATAGCTTGAAAGATTCTGTAATCTGTTTTTTTCAGCCTGGTACAGAGGACACCGTTTCTTGGCAGAGAAAGGCAGGATCTTCTGACTCCTCCTCCTTGGCCCCTTCACCTTGGTCCTGCTGGGGTGTGGTCCTTCCATGAAACCAAGAGAACATGATCAGGGTCATGTGAGGACTTGGACTCAGCCTGCCCTTCTGCTACATTCTCTGCCCTGCCAGGGGCTGGCTCTGGGCTTAGGGTGTGGAGGTGAACATGTAAAAGAAGAGTGTTGGGAGTAATAGGGCAAAAGAACTGATATTTATTATGGGCCTATTATAGGTCAAACACTATACTAGATACTTGATATCTGTTATCTCATTGAATGCTCTCAATAATCTATAACCTTCACAAATAGATGTTATCATGCTCATTTTACAGATGAAGAAATCCAAATCTGAAAAGTTAAGTATCTCACTTAAGACCACACAGATGCTAAAAGGCACAGCCGAGATTCAAACCCAAGTCCGTCTGACTCCAAAGCCCCTGGTGTTGCCACTATGCCAGGCCACTTCCCCTCTGGATGAGATCTGCTTACAAGGAGACTTAGAAATCATCTAATTCAGGATGTTCCAGGCTGTGTGCTTCCCAGCACCAGGGCCTCAGGTCGAAGAGGCTGGAAGAGTTTCGAGAAAGTTGGTTTAAATAAAACGAAACAGGCGTCTTTACTGCAGGACTTTTCAGAGCCTTTGACATTCTAACATGCCCATGAATCTCCACGAAGGATGTGTAGTGTGACACATCACCGACATTACTCAGGGAAATTTCATTTTCCTGCAGAATACCCAGGAAACCAGTGTGTTACAGAACAGTTTGGAAGCCATTTATCTAATCAAACTCTCTTATTTTTTTAAAAAGGGAGGGAGGAGACTTGCCCAAGTAATATGACAAGCTGAGCAGGGTAATTCCAAACTCCTCACAGCCTCACTCCTGCCCTTCCTTCCTGTCTCAGTACACCGAGGTTCTGCCCATTTCATCAGTTGTTAGGAATGAGGTAAATACCCACCACGTGCCAAGCAGTAGCAGCACATGTGACTGTCCTTGAACTAGGCTTGGGGGCCAGGGAAGGCTTCCCTGGAGACAGAGCAGGTCAAAAGTCTCTGCCCCTGCTAGGTGCCAGCGTGTCTCCTGAGAACCTGGAGCATCTTCTCTTTGACCCACAGGCTCCACCTCAAGGGGCATCCTCAAAACTCTTCCTTCTCAGCTGGCAGTAAAAGAAGCAATTGGCAGAGATATAGATTCCTTATTAGTTCTACTAACAGTGATCGAAATCCCTCTATAACAGAGGCTAAACAAATTCCCGGGGGCGCCTGACCACAGAACAATCTCAGAAAGTCAGACCTGGAAGGGATATTGGTGATTGGCTAATCGAAATGTAGTTGGGCAAAGTGGAGCCAGGAAGCCAAGATATAAGTTACTGAGACCAGCACGGTGCACACGCTATTTGTTTGCCCACAGTTTAGATTCAATGTGGTACCTAAGCTACTTGAAGTGGAACTTACAACATAGTGGTCATGAGCCTACATCCCACCTGTAAGAATGTGGGTGAAGGAAGGGAGATGCCATTTCAGGTACTTTCCTCCAATGGAGCCTTCGTGGTAGATCCTAGAATACACAGATTTCGGGAGGTGGCCCTTCTCATCCCCTGCCTGTGTCACTGTGTGCCCTTGAGGGGTCATTCCCCTCTTGGGTCTGTTTCCTCATCTATAAGAAGGAGGGGCCTGGCTGGTGTAGCTCAGTGGATTGAGCACGGGCTGCAAACCAAAGGGTCGCCGGTTCGATTCCCAGTCAGGGCACATGCCTGGGTTGCAAGCTGGGTCCCCAGTGGGGGCCACATGAGAGGCAACCACATAGTGATGTTTCTCTCCCTCTCTTTCTCCTTCCCTTCCCCTCTCTTTGAAAATAAATAAATAAAATCTTAAAAAAAAAAAACAAGGAGGAAGCTGGGTTTGTGATTTTTTTTTTAGCTCTCAAGTTCTATGAATGCTCCATGGGAGGGAGCTTCATGTCAAAGGTCAAAGCACGGCTGACCCCTGGCTGCCTCTCAATGCCCCTGCTCTCTGGTTTCACCTTTTCTTAAAAAATCCTCACCCTATGACATTTTTTTTCATTGTTTTTAGAGGGAGAGGACGAGAGAGGGAGAGAGAGAAACAACAGTTTGCTGTCTCCAGCACACACCCTAACCAGGGATGGAACCCCCAAACCTGGGTATGTGTCCTGACTGGGGATTGAACCTGCAGCATTGTGGTCTACGGGACAACGCTCCAAAGAACTGAGCCATACCGGCCAGGGCTCAGGTTTTACTTTTTAAATACCTGGCCATTTACTGGGCTCATTTTCTCTCCTGAGGTTGTAGAACTTGGGTTGGAGAGACTCAAGGCCCCAGATGGGCAGGCCGTGCTGCTGTCTGAGTATAATTTACGGCTAAATTGCTGGGGCAAGAGTGGGCCTGATGGGGCTGCTGCCTGAGCTGCAAGGAGGGAGAGCCAGCCTGCCCCTGAGGGATCCTCTGGAGAATGCGGTCCCTCACCCGCTGCTGGGCCCACAGCCACAAGCCTGGGCCAAGGCCAGGCCCTGATCACTGTGATGTTGAGGTATTGATGTGGTGCTGCCTGTTGCCTTGACAACCCAGAACGTTCCCAGGCTGTGGACACTACCAGTGCTGCCTTCCAGCCCTGAGATCAGAGAGCTTGCTTCCTTCCTATACTTCATCTCCACTTACTGGGCTTTTTTCTGAGGTCAGAGGTAGGTGTCAAGTAATCGTCCCAGAGGAAGTGCCCTCTGCAGTGCAGACGACCTCTGGAGTCTGGCTTTGCACCCTGAAATTTGTCCAGGAGGGTGGCCATGATGATAATGGGTCTGGAAACCCGATTCTCCTTGGAATGTTTTAACTGCCCTCTGGCTGGGGATGTTTAGCTCAGAGATGACTGGTTGCAGGGGGCAGAGCATCGCGACTGTGGTCCTCAGGGGTTGATGAGCTGTCACGTGGAAGCGGGATTCCCTTTGTCTGGAACGGGCTGCAACGTAGAAAGACTTCAGTGACAGTTTGGGCCTCAACATGAGAACACTTTCCAGAACTCAGATAAAGAGAGACAGTACTTCAAGGGATGTTGGATTTGTCCGATACTCAAGGGCAAATAGAGGCTCAATGACCATGACAGAAATGTTTTGGACACAGTTGGCCAACCAGCCAGGGCCAAGGCGGTTATAGCAGATGGTCAATTTAAGTTCTCTTTCAATTTGGAGACATAAATTCTGAAAAATTTCTGGTAAGAAGATGCTTGGCCTTCTTGGCAGAAATTGTCCAGCAGTACCTGAGTTCTAGCTGCGTGAAAACCATTTGTACATTTCTCCAAACACCTCTGGGTCTATGAAAACCACACTCTTTCCCTCACCACTGACTTTCTCCTTCCCCCTTTTTGGCTTAGTAATAAACACCCAGAGTCCTAATTCTCTTCTAAGATTTCTCTCTTCAATACTGAAATTCCTGGAGGCTGAACAAGCGCCCTCTCCTCTGTTGAGGCATCTGTGCCATAAACTGGGATCAGTACCAGATGCTGCTTGGGGTATTTTTAAGTGTGTGTATGTGTTTATTTTTTTTTCCACTTTCTTTGCCATGCTGGCGTTATTTTATACTTGTGATAGATGGCTCATAAATTAATCCTTCTGCTGCGGTTTCTTGATGAGATGATTAGAAGTTTGGGTACTGCTCGCTGCCATGTTCGCTGTGCCTTGGGCTGTTTGGGAAGCGGAATGCCAATTTGGTCTTTTTACTGCTGCTCCAGAGAGAATGAATAATGGTTTAATTTACAGAAATGTAAGTGATTAGGAATGACTGGAGAGACCTGAGATCCTCCAAATCCTTACATCATGGAAAGTGTGACAATTTCCCCTGATGATATTCCATGGTGCGTGTTTAGAAACCAGATCTTGTGGGTGAACTCAGGTAGGAACATGATTAGACTTGAAATCAGAAAATAATGGGTTTCGGTCATGGCTCCCTCATTGGGACAAGCTCCTCGACCTCTTTGGATCTCAGTATTCTCACCTGTAAAATGGATTCATTCATTCGTTCACTCCACAAAGCACTGTATAGAAATAGTGACTGCTCGCTACTTGTGGAATTGCCACACATCTGAACTGATTGAGATAAGTCTGAAAGAGTTTCATAAATTATAAAGTGAATGTGAACAGGTTATCGTGTATCAGATGGGATATAGAATATTTATTTTCCTTTCTAATAAAGCTCATTAAGTTCAGTTCTAGGGAAGTGTTTCTCAGCAATGATCCCACTTCTTTTGTGGTTGATATTACTAGAAAGACAGTGAATGAGAACAGCTTTTTTCCCATCTTGTCCAAAGGGGGAAGTCTATGCATTTATGAGCAAATGGAGGCTAATGTCATTCTATGCTTGAGTTCTCTTCAGTTAGCTGGAAGTCAGCTTAACTGCTGGGGCCTCTCTAGACGCACAGTCTTCTGAGAAGCTCTGCACACGCCGCAAGTTGTATAAGGCACCAGGGCCAACCTTCTGTTCTGGAGAAGCTTAGGAAGGCACAAGATGTAATGGTGATAAACAAACCCCAAACGAAGCAATCCAGCGCTCTTCCAGGCATCTTTGCTACCAGCCTCTGTCTCCTTATCTGTGAAGTGGGGATTACAACACGCAGTCTGCCTCCCACGCACGGCTGCTCTGATGCTCCGAAGAAACGATGTCGTAAAGGTGCTTTGGAAAGTGAAAAGGCCTTGTACCAAAATCAGGGATGATTTTCTGGTGCTCACTGCCTGGGTTTGCACGAGCAATCACTGTGTCTGCCTGTGCCCACCTTTCCCGGTAACCAGTGCCGGCTGGGGCTACCACCACCAGTGATGGTATCTGGTTTTCTGATCATTATCTGCTTAATAAGTTTCTAACACTTGTATTTCCTAAGAGTCATTTTCTCTCTTTCTAAACACCTGTGTAGAATCAGTTTCCCAACTGATTTCACCTGATGGCCCAGGTGTGTGGCTAATGCCACCCCGTTCTCAGGAAGTGTGACTCTATTTCCTTTTTCTGTGGAAGCTGAGGTCTTTCCTCAGTCATGGCCACCTACAAGGTAATGAATCTGACTTGAAATTCGTTTCCAAGCTTTCATGACAATACTAAGGCAGCCTCAGCCCCACGCCTTGCAACACCTCTGAGATAACTTCCCAGTGTTGAACCTACTACTTACTGATAGACAGGAATGCTCACTTGGTTTTTTACAAAACACTTGATGTCACAAGGGAATTTATGACTTGTTTTTATTGTCTTCCCTTATAACTTCCCTAAAAGGATGGTCAATAAAATACCGGTGAAGAAATTGGGGTCCTGGGCAACACCGTCAGCATGACAAATGACCGTTTCCATGGAAAAGACTCGTGTGATTAATTTCCCCAGTAAAATCCTATGGGGTTGATCGAGTTTTCACATTAATAATAAAGGGATGGTGAGAACTCCATCAACAGAATCAATGAAAGTGATTGGTATTGATGGCCTTTCAAAACTCCCCCAGTAAGCTCATGATTTACAGATGCATTTTCCTCCAGCTGGTGCAAACATTTCTCTCCTTCTTCTATGTGTATCTTAATTTTCTCAAAGGTGGTACAGGGCGTGGGAGGCCCTGAGAAGAGAAGTGACTTGTTCAAAGTCATCGACGGGGTTGGCTGCAGATCCGAGACCACAGCACTTGGCACATAGTAGGTGCTGTGTGCGTGATGAATGGATGACTAGATGATCCCCAGTCTGGCATGTGTTGCTCCCCACCCTCCTTCTGCTACAACAACCTGTTTAGATTCCTGCCATGTTTTCTACTCCTCAGAAATGAAGTAACTTTAAATGCAAGTTCTAGTCCTGCACCATCCCAGATGACAGCCACAAGCCACGTGTGGCTACTGAGCACTTGAAATGTGACAGATCCAAAATGAGATGAGCTACAAGTGAATGTCAAGTTTTAAAGGATTAATGTGAAGAAATATTGTAAAATATCTCTTCATTTTTTCTTTTTTTTGTTATTTTTCTTTTTTTCTCTATTAATTTTTTATACTGACTACATGTTCCAATGGTAATAGTTTAGATATCCTGGGTTAAATATAAAATTATTAAAATATTTTAAAATAAGTCACACTTGTCTCTTTTTTAATGTGGCTACTGTAACATTTTAAATTCTAATTATGGCTGTCTGTTGCTTGCATTTGTAGCTTGCATAGTTCTATTGGATAACACCATAATCTATAGAAGTTTTAGGAAAAGAATTATTAAATATATATGAATTGTTAAACATTCAATAAAAATTCTTTCTTCAGGCTAACCAAGAACCTAGGAAACAAAGGTAAGGGTAATAAACTGTCTTTGCAACGAAATAGAAAGATCCTCTCTCTTTTCTCTACCTTAACCCTTTCCCTAAAGTTTCACCTGTGCTCTCCTTAAACCACATAACTGAAAACTGGGAAATTCGTGACCGTATTGGTCGGTGGTTGAGCCAGATCTGACGAGAGAGCCGCCATCCCAATCCCAAAGGCCACAGGCACACACGTCTCACTGTGAAGTGGGGTACGTATTTTTGGAATATACTTCTGGTGAACAAGTATTTTTTAATTTTTTAAATTATATTTTATTGAGTATGCCACAGGCAGCAAACACAAGGCCCAACGGCCGAATCCGGCCCTCCACCTGTTTTATCTGGCCCGGCACCTTCTTTCTACCAGCTCTGAGCTCTCACTTAACTGTTAAGGAGGAGTTACATTGATACAGTCCTGAAATTACATTCAGCCCTTTGAAGGCAACCGTGAGGCTGATGTGGCCCCCGGTGAAAATGAGTTTGACACCCCTGGATTATGCTATTTCAGTTCTCCCAATTTTCCCCCTTTGTCCCTCTCCACCCAGCACCCCCACTTCCTCAGACTGGTTCCCCTTCCCACTCCCAAGCCCCCCATTCCTGCGACGCCTCTCCAGCACAGGTCGACAGTAGAGGAGGAAAGGAAGGGTGTGAGAAGCAGTAGAGAAGACAGGAACCCAGGTAAAGAAATGCACCCACGGTATCTTGAAGAGAAACTTCCCCGTGGCACACCATAAACCCCACTGTGATTATCTTTCGTGTCGAGGCACACTAGCAAGGAAGTGCCACCGTGGCCAGGTCCTTACGGTGAAAGTCCTACCTACTGCGGGGCAGAGCTGGCTATTATTATCTTCATCTGAGCTGTAAGGAAACTGAGCCTCGAAGATATTAAGTTCAAGGTTCATTCCACCACCCTAAGTTGGTGCCTCAGTACACAATTCATATGTATTTTTATTAATACCGTTTTTGCGTGTTTATTCATTAATTACTCAATAATTATCTTGATTATTTATATTCTAGTTTCTTTGGGTGTGCTTTGTTTTCTTATTCTGGTTTTGAAAATAGAACACTTTAGGTTCTTTAAAAAAATAATATATATATATTTTTTAAGATTTTATTTATCTATTTTCAGAGAGAGGAGAAGGGAGAAAGAGAGAGAGAGAAACATCAATCGGTTGCCTCTTACAGATCCCCAACTAAGGACCTGGCCCGCAACCCAGGCCCGTGTCCTGACTGGGAATAGAACCGGCGACCTTTTGGTTTCCAGGCTGGTGCTCAATCCCCTGAGCCACATCAGCCAGGGCTGTGTTTTCTAATAAATGCATTTAAGGTTATGAATTTTCCTCTGAACATCACTTTCATTACATTCATGGATTTTGATTACTTCCATTGACTATGGTAGCATCAAAACCCTTTTCATTAATACTTTCATTATTTTTCGGCTCTAAATATTTTATAATTTTCATTGGATTTTCTCTATGTTGCATAGATGTTTATAAGTATGATTTTCACTTTCTAAAAATAGTATCTATTTTTTGAATAGATAATATGCACATACAGTGCTAAATAAAAGAGGTACCAAAAAAGTGTACACCAATAAGTATTTCAGATGAGATTGTAGACTACCAATAAGTATTTCAAGAGCTACATCTGTATGATTCCATTACGTGACATAACAGAAAAGGCAAACCTGTAGGGAGGACAGATTGGTGGCTGTTAGGGGCGAGGGTGGTGGGAGGGATAAAGTCAAAGGAGGGACATTCGGGGAGTGATGGGGTTGCCTTATACCTGTATGGTGGCGGTGGTTCCCTGGCTGTACGCATTTGTCAAAATTTGGAGAAATGTATATTGAAAAAGGGTGAATGGCATTGTATGTGAATTATATCTTCATTTTAAAAAATTCAAGTTTCTCTCCCTTTTCCAGAACTCTAATGACAGTTTCCCATTCCTTCCTCATGTTGGAGCAACCTCTACTTTGGTTATAGGGAAAATTCTAAAACGATCTACTTTTTCTAAAAGCCAATTTCCAGAACAATATTCTGAACTGGGAATATCCTTCATAAGTCTCCACATCATCCTGTGATTCTCTGGGAATAAATGATCTTGAACACACATACCTCCATACCTGGGCTCCTGTAGCTGCTGGAATCTACTGGCACTACCTGGAAAGCTCAGGGGCTCCAGCAGAGTTCAGGACCCACCTCTCTGGGACGCTGCTTGCAATCCAGCTGAGAAGATCAATTTGGCATTATCCTTAAACCCTGGATGTCACCAGCTCTGCCGCAACGTCTCCAAAGTTAGCATGAAGTGGTCGTAGGAGAAGCTTGCTTAGATAGCATGATTATAAATAGCCACAGTCAAACCAAAGCAATCTCTTTATTATTAATGTTCCTTGGTTGTGATAGCCAACAATTAGGATTAGACAGGGAATGGGTGAGACAATATAATAATATTAATAATAATAATAATAATAATCCTTTAAGTCCATATATATATATATATAAGCAAATGCAGTAAAAGAAAGCCCTTCTGTAAGATGACTAACTAATTATCGATCTAGTCTTTACCTTAGTCCAAAAAGTACTTAAAGAGTCCTTGCTTAGCCATTAAATACATGAGTTGATGGAGAGGTGAATCTCTCTATGCCTCAGCTTCCTCATCTATAAAAGGGAGGGAATTCCATCCATCCACAGGTTACTAGCGAGACTAAGGAAGAAAGTGGGTAGAGATACCAGCCACGGAGATGGTTCCTTCAATAACTATTGTGTTTGTCGAATGCAAGTCTCTGGTTCTCCTTCTGTGATGATGAGAATAGCTTTTCATCCTAGTCCCTTGAGGCTCTAGAGGATCAAAAGAAAATATCAATCTGAATTTCCAAACCAGCACCATATCAACAACCACAGGAAATAATGGATAGATAAGGACTTTGGACCTTATAAAACATTGTAATGGCATCAATGCCTCCCCTACATATCCACACACATCTTTCTACCTGGCTAATTCAAATCTGTCCTTCAAAACTCAGCTCAAGCACCAACTCCTCCAGGAAGCCTTCCAGGACTGCCTGGTGTGCGTTCAGTGGCCTTCCTCTGAACTCTCAGAGCCTCTCACGTCACGTGGTGATTGCCTATTTGCTTGTCTGTCATCTCCTCTGGTATGGAGGGTGAAGGTCAAAGTCTGCATTTTTCCTATTTGCTTCTCATGGGAGGTATGGCACCTGGCACAGTGCATGCATGTCTAAGTGTTTGCTGACAGATTCTGACTGATGAAATTTAAGTTGTTATTAAGGCTTATCTCGCTGCTTTCACAAAAGCTTCCTTCATCTCTTGACCAGACACAATCTTGCTTATTCAGAACAACCCAGAATGTTTTGTCTTCTTCTCTCATGACACTTGCAGCCAGTCACCTCCCACGCTGGGCCTGAGGACAGCAACAGTGCCCGGGCCGAAGCTATGAGGAGAGGAGAGAGGAGTGAGGAGCATGGGAACGGCCCTAACGCTTGCATTTTCCCTGCCTGTCCTTTTTCTGTGGCACCAGGAACCCATTTCAGAGCCGTGTCAGGATTAACTCTTGGCCGCGTGTTTGCTTCTCTGGAACAGCTCTCGGCAGGGTTGATTTCTCTTCTGCAGAAGCCACCCAGTCCTTCCCGCTGGCTTCCTATGGGTGACACACACCTTGGTGAATTCCCGGCATCCTCTAAGACTGTGGTTCTTAAGCCTCCTTACACACTGGGATCGCTCGAGAACGTTCAAAGGTGCTGCTCACTGGCTGCACTCCACAGATTCTTGTTTGATCGATGCGTCGTGGGACCCGAGCATGCCAAAATTCACCTGGTCAGAGCTGGGAGCCTTTAGAGGAGAATTACGAACCATTTAGAAACCAAACTAAACGGCCCCGGGAAGCCTCTAGCCTCTAACTCTATGTGGTTAAGCACATTTCTAGCTCCCTGGGCCTGTGGAACCTTGAAAGTCCATCATGAAATGACTGTCAGAGGTCCCCTGGCCCAGGGCCCTAATTCTCAGATTGAGGCCCAGAGAAGGTATGTGATGGGGCAGGTATGTGATGGGTCTCCTCACCCAGGTTGGTGCTCCTTCCATTAAGCCAGGCTGCAGAGCTCTCTGCACCTGGGGATTGGGCGGGGAGGTTCTTAAGATTACTTTCAAATGAACTACCGAGGCTCAGAATAAGTCTGTGCACTGCAGAAGCCTACACTTCCTGTGGGCTTTGGCCAAAGCTGTTCATGGCTGTTGTCCAGAGGGTCACGAGTAGGAAAATTCTAAAATCACTGGAATTGGGAAGGTATCGGACAGGAATGGACAGCTCTACCATTTGTGAGCTGATTGACCTTGGATAAGTCACTTCCGTGAGCTTCAGTTCTCTCACTGGGGCAACTGAGTAGATGGTGGCGTGGTGGTGACAATATTGCCTCACCTAAAACGTGAGGGTCGGGCCGGTTTCCTCTGACCTCTCACCCCTCACAGCCGTTAGTCCTGGTGATCCCCGAATCTCGTTCTTTCATTCACCCTTCCCTCTCTATCCCCCTCACACTAATCGAGTTCAGGCCACCATTCTTGCTACAGTGGATTATTGCCATGGTCTCCTAGCTGATCACCCGGATTCTAGTCCCCATCCCTCCTGTCCACCCTCCTCACCAAAGCCGTGTCTTCTTTAGAACAGGGACATCTGCTACGGCCATCCAATCACTTAAAACCTTTCACCCATCTTGGGATAAATGCAAACTTCTTACCTTACCCTCCAGGGTCTGGTGTCTGCCTACAATGTGTCTGGTCTTGGTCGCTCCTGCAGGAAGCCCTCCCGCAGCACCCCAAACTTCTCTTACACCCACAGAATGCATTGTAACTGCCCCTTTGCCTGACTCTGTCCTCCACAAGGGCCACAGGCAGGGACTGTCTCCACCCCTATCTTCATTGCATCCTCAGTGACCAGGATGGGACCAGGCAATCGGTAGGCACTTCATTTTTTTTTTTTTTTTAATTTTTGACACGTGGATGGAGCAGGGAAGTGATGTGATAGTGATTTAACAGGATTGCTTCACGGAGTAAGTGAGGAAACACATGCACAGCCTGGCACAGTGCCCGACACTCAGCAGTGATCAATAATCAGGCCCCCTTTTCCCTTGTCATGTTCGTATCTCTTGTTCTGGGTTCTAGTTCAAGTTTTGCCTCCAACCAGTTACTTGGCTTCTCCAGTTCTCTGTTTCCTTTCCTTTGACTACATGGCAGGAATTGGTTAAAACAAAACAACAACAAAACCCACAAAAAGAAAACCAAATTCTAGGCGTCTATGAGCCCTCTTCCCTTCCCCCTTTCTGGCTGACTTCCTGTCCCCGAAGCATCAAGAATCAGGAAGGATGGTGCATGGCTCCTCCCTAGCCCTTCTGCATCTGTCGCAAAGACTGTTTATCAGGCTATCAGAAAATATTTTATTTTCTCAAGTCCAAAGAAATTCCTCTGAGGTCAGGCCAGCTCCCTTAATGGGCGTAGAATGCACTACTCCCGGATCTTGGCACATGGCAGCCTTGGGGACTCCAAGAGTCTTTGATCCAAGGCTGAGCCCTGCCTGAGCGATGACAGGACAAGTTTCCCCACACCCTGCGCCTCGCCACTGTGCAGTCACCCCGAGTGCCGCCAGGAGGGTGGGGGGTGGGGGTGGGGTGGAGAGTGGGCAGGGCAGCTCTGACTACAAGGGAAGCTGAAGAAAGATGCTGTACACACCCTTGAAGCTACTGTCACGCTACTGTGGCTGCCAACCGGGGACCTTGAGGTAGAAGCAGGAAAGAAGGAGACAGGAGAGGGACTTAGCCTGGCTTGGCCTTCCCTCTCCACCACATGCTTATTCGCCCAGTTAACCTTCGCCCACCTGCCTTAGCGTAATGTAAGCGTTCAAAAACCGTCTCCTGCAGAGCCCGCCCAGCTCTTGATTCTACACTAGGACCACAAGCTGGTGCAGGGACAGGAGCAGGAGAGAGGTTAGTTACCGGCTCTGGGCAGGCAGGGACCTGCCACACAGCTCTCACTCCCAGGCATCCTACCCAGGAGAGTCCGTTCCTCTGCCTATGATGAGTCCGGAGCCCACGATTACATTCTCAAAGCGCAGGAGTCACTACTCCAAGATAAAGATACCTGTCAATTCCACACAAACGTGCCTGCCAATTGCTTCATGGAATACCGTCCCTGAGGTCTTTTCTTTTTAGACTTTTACTCAGCAACTGATTAATGCAAGCCTCCTTCCCACTGTCCCCAATTAAAGAAGTAAGCCAAGCCTGCCTTCCCAGGAGCCTACCACCTAGCACAGGAAACAAGGCAGGTGTATGAACAGCTAAAAAGAGAACTGGGTAAATGGTACAAACCAACCCAGGGTGGAGGTGATGGGAAAAGATTGATTTGGGTTGGAAAGACCAGAAAAGTTTCAAAATAGAGGACACATCTGAGCTAGACCCTAAAAGAAGGGTTGAATTTTTTTAAAACTAATTTTTTACAGAGAGAGGAAGAGAAGCATCAGTTTGTTGTCCCACTTATGTATGTATTCATTGGTGGATTCTTGCACGAACCCACAACCTTGGTGTATTGGAACGATGCTGTAACCCACTGAGCTACCTGGCGAGGGAGGGTTGAATTTTGATGAGCAAAGACTTCCTCATTGGTCCTGTTGAGGAAGGCTGGGTGAACTCGACTTGGGAAAAACTCTCTGGGTTCCAGTAGACTGTGTTCCTAGTGTCACTGCTGTTTTGGATGCTTTAGGGAAAGGGCTGCTATGCTGTGTGACCTTAGACAGCCACCTTGGCTCTCTGGGCCTCCGTTTCCTCTTCCTGGTTTGTAAGATCAAATTCAGCTCTGTGCCCAGTGCCTCCTTCCCTGCCTTTAGTCCTCATGAGAGACAGAAACACAACACAAGGCTGACGTCCCAGTATGAACCCCACAAAAGTATTCTAAATAGAATTTATAATGGGGGTGTTAGGTTCCTCCCAGGATTAACATTGTGTCATCTCCTAGGACTACACTATATATTTCTTTAAAAAAATAAAGAAAGAAAGAAGCTGCAGATTTGTATCTGGAAAAAGTTAGTTACAAAATTTACTACTACATTATCGTTTTGGAGAAAATTACTCTTTTAAAAGCAGATCAAAAAAGGCAGACAACCCAAGAGAGAAACAGGAAAGAGATTTGAAGAAACCCTTCATAAAAGGATATCCAAGGGCAAAGAAGCATATACACAGGTGCTCAGTTTCATTACTCATCAGGAAGTACAAATTAGAACCGCAATATAAATACCACTCCTTCCCACCGCAGTGGCTAAAATGAAAAAGTCAGCCAATAGCAAGTGTTAACAAGGATGTGCAACAGCCAAAACTCTCACAGGTTGCTTGTGGGTATATAAAACAGAGCAACTTCTTGGAATAATGTTTGGCAGCTTCTAGTAAAGTTAACCTATACAGTCCCAGTGATTCAGCAATTCCAATCCCGGATGTATACCCAACAGAGTGACGTACATATGTTCACCAAGAGAAATGTACTAGAATGTTTATAGCTGAAGACTGGAAACAACCCAGATTTCCTTCAAATTGTTGATTATTTATGCAACTAGAATACTGCACAATATTAAAAATGAACAAGCTATGCGCAGCATCATGGACAAAGCTCACTTACATCATGATAAACAAAAGAGAACTTGCCCCAAGAGTACATTAACATGAAGTTCAAGAGCAGGCAAAACAAATGATATTGTTTGGAGTCACCGCGGTGGTTAGCCTTGGGGAGACGGATTAATGAGTGGCAGGGGACACAAGTGGGGTTTCTGGAACGTGGGTCAGTTTTTTTCTGGATCTAGGTGGTGGTCACACCCATGTCTTCGCTTTGTAAAACTTCATTGAGCTGAACACTAACGAGTATGCATTTTTTAGGATGTAGGTTGTACTTCAATAAAATTAACATTTAGCAAAGCAGGTCACAGCCTGCTTCGGTCTCATATTTATATTTCAGACAATGGAAGAGGATTCAGAAGTGGATATTCTGACTTTCTCTCTCTCTTTAGAGGTAAATCATATTATTTATTGAATTATAACTTACATGCCATAAAATTCACCAATTTTAGGTATAGAATTTGGTGAGCTTTAAAAAAATGTATAACGGGATATCTGCCACCATAACGATGACCTAGAATATTTCCGTTACCCCAGCGGGTTCCCTTATTCTCTCTGCAGCGAATCCCATCTCCCTACACTGGGCCTCCGTGATCCGTTTTTGAAATTTCATTATACTTTTTTGCCTTTTCTGCAATGCATATAAATGTAGTCATAGGATATCCTCTTTAAAAATGATTTCCTTTAAGTATGACCATGTACAGCAGGTTACAACCGGGCTGAACTGAGTGTGCTGCACTGTATTTGTCCCCTTAACCCCTGACTCTATCTACCCTGGCAAAATGCACAGGATCCTTCGGGACTGTTTGTGTTAAAATGACCTTGACTGGTTGAAAGGTGCACATCTTAAACCCAACAAGGATTATGTGAAAGATGAGGGGTACCTCACGTAGCCCCGGGGGACAGAGCCAAGACCCAGGGAGCAGTGGCATGGGAGGCCCTCAGCAGCTTAACGGGAGGAAGACTTCTCCACAAGCTGGAGCTGATCGAACCCTGGCATGTGCCAAACTCAGAGCAAGTCCATTCCCTGTCCCGAGTGGACCCAGAGAAAGGCAAGACAGCTGGCCTTCAAGGTGTCGGAGAGGGGATCCAGGCAGGAAAATGGGCTCGAAGTCTTCAAATGCCTATTTCAAATCTAAATCCCATTATAGCTAATTGGTCTCTAAAGCCAACCATAATATGTTTACCATCAGGTCAGATAAAGGAAATAAAGTACATTTGTCCAAGGATTTATTTTGCAGCAAGACTAGAATCAATCTCCAGCGACTGGGAGACCAGAGATGCAATAAAACCACACCAAATGGTTATAACGCAAAGACAATGAGCCTGTCATTTTTTTTCTTTTTCAATTTCATGAATGCTTCCGGGCGGTGAAATTAAGGAGGAAGTAGAAGAGATGTTTGTCAAGGCAACTTTCCATCGCTTGCTAAGACTCTAACCGCTTCTCTCTGATTCACAGAGTGGATTTGGCAAACCCCACCCAACCCAGTGAACTTCAGCTGGGCCTGCAGGGCGCTCCGCTGAGGAGCGCACGGGGACAGGGAAGAGCACAAATGAGCTACCGTCCCAGGCTTCAGAGTAGAATGAGCACCTGCACGATCCCCATCTGGGCCGGCCCAGGAGGTTGCAGTGGAGGAAAAGTGCCAACTCTGAGAGCAGGAGGTGAGGCTTGAAGGAGAATCGGCTACTTCCACTGGACCCCAAAGATCAGGCTGATGGCCCATGATGCGCTGCAACGGCATGGCGTGGTTTCGAGAATTTTCCAAAAGCCAGACCTTTATTTATTTATTTTATCTGTTTTAAAAATGAGAGGGCTTATCTGAAAACATTACTAGAAAATGTTGGCTTTCATCCATTTGCTTCGAGAGACACTTAGTAGGACTTACTGAAAATAATAACAATAACAAAAGGAGCTGGGACTCAAAATAAATGAGTTCTACTTGTCAGATTGCAAGAACTTCACTGGGCCTTGCTTTCATCATCTGAAAAGTAAATAAGATTGCCTTAAATTGGGGGATTTCACTTGTTCTTCACAGAACCTCAGGAGTAAGTGGGAGCAGGGTGGGGAGCCTCACCTCCGTTTTACCCACCGTGGCTCTACTCTTGTGTCTCAATTGGGTTCCATTTAAATGAAGAATTGAGCTACTTTCAAGTATTAAATTGAGGAAGGGCTCCCTAAATAAGTCAGTGGGGCTGTGCTGTATCTGGAGTCTGAGCCCTGAATGACCCGCTCCAAGTACAAGTTCAGGACATCCTGGGATTTAATGGACTTATTTTTATTTCTTACGATATTATTTTCTAACAATTTATTTTCTCTACCATTTTTTTTTAATCCTCAGACTTAAAGTTTTCTCCTTTTCCTTTTCTGCCTCCTTCCTTCCGCACACTCTTTTTCTCCTTCGTCCACTTCATTTCCCCCAACTCACTTCCCGTCCTTTTTAGGTGGGTGTGCAGAGAAGAGTGGATGAGGCAGGTCTAACACTCTCCCCTTAGAGAAACCTGCCGGCAGAGTTGGCCCTGGGCTGATGTCTGGGAACTTAGACTTTGGGGAGGGTCCCCACCATTCTCTAAATGAAAAAATTGTCTCCCTGTGCTAAACTCCTTGTACACCATGTGGTTTATGCTTTCCTTCTGGGAGTCTGTACATGGTAGGCGGAGGTACCTGCTTAGCTGGCCTTCGGTAAAAACCCTGGGCTTCTGGGCTTGGGCCGTGTCCCTGGTGGACCACGTCCCTGGTGGACCACACCTCGCACCTGCTGGAGGAACTGGGCATGTTCTGCATGGCTCCACTGGGAGAAGACTCGGAAGCTCGCACTGGTTTCCTGTAGACTTTGCTC